>ML974123.1:0-51290 GCA_010015515.1 Trichoderma sp. TW21990_1
ATTTATATTTAAATTTTAGTTATTACTAATAATAAAACTTAGAATTAATTATAAAACTAGTAGTACTTATTATTTATAAATAAATAAATAAACAGAAAAAATTAATTAAATTATTAAAATATATTTATAATATTATATTAACTTTAACTAGAATAATTAGGTTAAATTTTTATTACTTATATAAATCTTTTATAATAATACCCTAGTAAAATCTGTAAAATACTTATTATATTATACTAATTATAAATATAAACTAGATTTTTATAAATTATTTAAGAAAAATAAAAATATAAAAAAAGCTATTATTATAGCTAATAATATAAAAAAACTTTATAAGGAATTATAAATTTAATTTAAATTTATTAAAAAAAAATATTAAAATTTACTAATAATAAAAAATTAAAAAATTAAATTTTTAAAAGGGAGATATAATTTACTTATTATAATACTTATAAAATAAAAATATTATATATATTAAAATAAATAAGCTAAGTAATAAATTTAATTTTAAAAAACTTAAATTTTATAAAATTTTAAAAAAATTAAAAATATAAATTATAAACTTAAAATCTTAATATAAAAAAGGAAATAAAAATATATATTATATTTACTATTTTATATTTTACTACTAGAAAAAGTATTAGTAAATAAAAATATAAGAGAAATTATTTATAATAAAATTATAATTAAAAGTAAGGAATTTAAATATAAAATTAAGAAAATCCTTTAAATAAGATTTAATAATAAACTTATTTACTAGAATATTTTATAAAATAAAAAAATTATAATAATACTAAGAATATATAAGAACTTATTAAAAATCTTAAAAATATAAAAATAATAATTAATAATTTTTATTAATAACTAAACTTAAAAAAATTATTAAAAAAAATTAATATTAAACTAGTTTTAATTAATAGTATTTATAAAAAAATATAAAACCCTAGAATTAACTAGATTAGATATTAATACTATAGTTTAATAAGTAGCTTTATTTTATACTTCTTTTACTTTATATACTTTAACTTTTTTAAATTATTAATATTATATAATATAATATATACTACTTTCTTAAATTATTTTTTTTATTATTTATAAAAGTAAGTAACTTTAAATAAAAGATTTAAAAAAAAATTTTAATAACTTTAATTTTATTATTAAGCTAGTTTTAATAATAGGAAATATATAATAATTATTAAGTAAATAAAAAAGCCTTATAATAAAACTTATAATTTTTAATATATTTTAAAGAATAATTAGAATTTTTTTAAATATAAAATACTAAAAACCTTTTTTTTTATAATAAAAATAGGGTTTTATTTTAATAGGCCTTAATAAAATAAATATAGCTAAGGTAATATTTTTATTAAGTTTTTTTTTTCTAGATTTATAGTAAGAATTATTAATAGATTTTTATATATAAGAATTTATATTATTAAACTAATAAATATTATTATAAAAAAAGAAAAAAAATATTTATAAAAAAAAAATAAGTACTTATATACTAGAATAACCTAGTTTTAAGGATAAGACTAAAGGAGAGGGAGAATTATATTATAACCAGGCTTTTATAATTATAATAACAGGCTTACTAGGTAAGTACTCCCGGATTATTATAAAACTAATATATTAATTAGTATTAAATTAATAAAAATTATTATTAATTTTTATTAATAATATTAATAGATTAATATAAATTATTATTAATTTTTTATAATCTAGAATATATAACTAAATATATAAGTTTATTTTATATTACTTATTAAATTACTTAAATAACTAGTTATTATTATATTATAGTTATATAAGATTATATTTATAATATAATTAAATTAAAATATAAAGATCCCTTTTATTACTATTACTTGCTATATAATAAGATTACCTGTTTACTAACTTAACTGCTCTGCTAATATAAACCTAGAACTATAGGTTTATCCCTTAGGAATTATATAGTCTATACTAACCTATAGATATCGGTTTGTCATAGATAGTATATTAGCAGTAGAGAGTGGATATAGAAGAGCAAGAAAAGATATTACCTGTTAGACAGGGGATAATAGTACTTTTATAGCTAATAGATTATACTAACTTATTTAGCCCCTCTCCTTCTCCTCTTCCTCCTCCCCCTCCTCCCCCTTTTTTTAACTACTAGGTAATATATATACTTAGTCTAAACTCTAAGACTACCTTATAATAAACCTTAAAGGCAGCCTAAGCTATAACTAATATAAGAGTTAGCTTAGGGAAGCTGCAGATAAAATAACCTAAGTCTGGCTAAGCCTTAAAAATTACTAATAAAGATTACCGGATATTATATTAATATTAGTTATACCTGTATTAAGTAGTCGAAAGCTTATATTAGATTAGTACTAATATAATTCTATAAGTTTTTAAGTATCCTGGCAGGTAATAGGCTAATTCTTTTATTATATAATAATTAGATAAGAGAAGATAGGCTAGGCTTTATATTTACCTCTGCTAGAAAAATAACTATCTCTTTATAATTATAAGGCAGATTAAAATTAGTATTATTATACAGAGCCTAGTTTACCTAGGTCTAGTTCCTAGTTTTCCTTATAGGCTAAGTATTTATAAGTACCAGGAAACTTTATCTACTTTAGTTACTATATCCTTGCCTATTATCCTTTAGTATTATAATAAATTAAGAGGAAGTATACCTTTATTTTATTAGAGTCTTTATCTATGTTATTTTTTTCTTTTTTGCCAGAGCTATTATCTTATTTTTTTACCAGACTTAATTCTTTGTTTTTATCGGAGTTATTATATAACCCTCTGAGTTAGCTAATAATAATATTTCTAATAGTATTATTACAAACAGACTACAGTTGCAGTATTATCTTAGGATATATAGAGTAGTATATAGTTAGCTACTAAAGGGTGAGGGGGTAAGATAAAAGGGGGTACGTCTAAAAGCTTTGCTAATTAATAGACCGATATCGGAACTTTTCCAGAATATATACTATAAGCCAAGAAAACGGTGGCAACTCTGTTTTTAAATTATAGATGGATGACTAATCTGCGATAATGTTTTAGCGCGGGGTCGTTGGCGGAGCCGCTAAAAACGGAACGATGCGACTCCAGACTTAGAACCTTGGGATGCCAAAAATGGAAGATATTTCACTTAAGAGAAGAGCTTGACGGGACCCCGAATTCTCCACTACCTATGGTCGTATGTGATAGAGATTACCTTATTGCAACTTATATGTGATTTTTGTAGAAACAGCCAACCGCCTCTTCAATACAATTGCATTCATCATTGTGTACACCGTAATTTGGATGCACGTCCAATTCTCTCCGAGTTGTTTGTAAGCATTATCTCAATGAAATAAAGAGTTGAAAACTATCTTAGAAGAATGATTTTAAAGTTCATACCAGTATAGGAGGATTTTTAACTACACAATTCATAGCTCTGGTAGTGTAATAGAGTAGACTTCATGCACATATATATATAATATACATATAAATACTTGGCATTTATATTATTATTAGCTTTAGTAGCTATCTGTAACGGTCCGTTATACCGTTGCGCCACAGGACAAAAGATTAGGCCAATAACCTCAATTCTAGCGATTCTTGTAACATAACCAGCTACCTATATGTCAGACGCCTCGAAGCTAGCTAGCTGAGACAAAGCGTCTAAGTTTAGACCTACAAAGGTGGCTGAAGGAAAACCTATAAAAAGGAGCTGCTTTCCCCCCTTTGTTTGGAAGGGTCAGAGATGAACATAGTCTTGATCATAGCGCTAGCTGCGAGATCGTAGCTAGTTCCGTGCGCAATACCATCCTTGACTTCTTCACTCTTCTCCTTGTGTCCCAGCTCCCTGACACTATAAGGGTTTTTGACTGTTACGGTGGACCAGTTCGTAACACGATCCTCCCCTTCCAGTAGGCTTGTCCTCAAGCCCGTAGCTGTTCTAACCCTCAAGGGCACTGCAACATCCCCTGTAACGTCAAGTCAACAGGCCTTGTTAGCAGCGGAGGTCCGATGCAATCTAGCTTGCAACCAGCCAACAAGCCGGAATCGAACCCTAGGCCACCAGCTATATGGGGTTATCTTGTAACGCAACGCACAATAGTTAGTGCACTTACCCAAGTTTTTGCCGACTTTTACTATCCATCCGCCTGCTAAGGCTAGCGGCCGTTTCTCACAGACTGGGCGGGGCCTCTGTTTACTCCACTACTGTTTTATTCGGCCTCCGATACCGAAGAGCTGTGGATAACGCCCACCCCTGCTTAACCGCCGAAAGCAAGCCGGGGGCAAGGTCGGGCATGGCTTCTGGTCTGATCAAATGGATCAACTATTTTCCGAGCCCGAACACCCTCAAGGTTGATGTAGTCTGACATACAGGTACTACTAAGGTAGGTAGGTACTAAGTGAAGTAGGTACTTTATTAGTCACCACTAAAGAAAAATATCTTTGCGACATCGCTACATTCCTCCCCATCCAACCTCTCTCTCTTCCATCAATCAATTCACCCAGTGGACATACAGAACAGATAAAGACACCATGTCGACATTTGGCAACTACTTTCGCGTGACGACGTGAGTCCTCTCCCTCCACTAAACTGCTAGGAACGCAAGACAACAGCCTACTGACCTCCATTGTCACAGCGCCGGCGAGTCCCACGGCAAGACCGTCTCATGTATCATCGAGAACTGCCCGCCAGGCCTGTCCCTCGTCGAGTCCGACATCCAGCCGCAGCTCAACCGCCGGCGCCCGGGCCAGTCGGCCATCGCCACCCCGCGCGACGAGAAGGACCGCGTGACTATAGGATCTGGATGCGAGTTTGGGCGCACGTGTGACAACCCTACATGAAGTCATAATGTTTGCCATGATGCTAATACCCTAGGGTCGCAGATTGGGCACACCCATACTCCTGACCGTGCCTAACGAGGATCAACGTCCTCACGACTACGGCTCCAAGACCATCGACCTCTACCCGCGCCCCTCCCACGCCGACTGGACTTACCTTGAGAAGTATGGTATCAAGGCCTCCTCTGGCGGCGGCCGGAGCAGCGCCCGCGAGACTATTGCCCGCGTCGCCGCCGGCGCTGTTGCCGAGAAGTGGCTGCGCGAAGCCTACGGCGTCGAGATCGTTGCCTTTGTTTCCTCGGTTGGCAACATCAAGCTCTTTGAGGACAGGCCTAGAACCGATAGCGACGATATCGACTCCCTTAGTAGCAACCCTAAGTTCCTCGAGCTTGTTGACTCCCTAACCCGCGAGAAGGTAGATGAGTTCCTTCCCGTGCGTTGCCCAGATACTGCCGTTGCGAAGCGTATGGAGGATAAGATTGCCGAGCTCCGCGATCAGCACGACTCTACTGGTGGTACCGTAACCTGTATTATTCGCGGATGCCCCTCCGGCCTCGGCGAGCCGTGCTTTGATAAGCTTGAGGCTCTCCTCGCCCACGCTATTATGTCTATTCCTGCTACTAAGGGCTTTGAGATTGGCTCTGGCTTCCGCGGCGCCGAGATGCGCGGATCCCGCCACAACGACCCCTTCGTGGCTACCGCCGCCGCCGACAATGCGACGCCGAGCGCTGGCGCTGGCATTCCTCCCTCCCGCCTGCAGACCAAGACGAACCACTCCGGCGGTATCCAGGGCGGCATCTCCAACGGCATGCCCATCTTCTTCCGCGTTGCGTTCAAGCCCCCCGCTACAATCTCCCAGGACCAGGTTACTGCTCGCTACGACGCTTCGGGCGAGGGCATCCTGGCCGCCAAGGGCCGTCACGACCCTAATGTTGCTCCTCGCGCGGTTCCTATCGTCGAGGCCATGGCCGCTCTGACTATTGCTGACGCCCTCATGGCTCAGCACGCGAGGCAGATGGGCATGAAGATTGCCGCAGCTGGACGGTAGTACATTTCGGAGTACGAGGGCTCAATTTACTACGAGTAAACGTGGAGACTAAGGGGGAACACCAGCAGTATAGCAACGGTTAGGATCAAGGTGCTCGCAAAGATCTAAAGCGTTAGGAGAATACATCGTTTATTAGACTTCGGCCCTGTCCATGTTCTGTCCTTCCCTAATGAAACCGAAAATGCATTCAGGCCCGGGCCAGAGGGACGGGCCTACACTATAGCGATGGTGATTGCCATAGCACTGTTCTGTTCTTCCTCTGCCTACTTAACAAGTTCCTGCGCACGACCAGGAGCAGCCTTTCGACAACGCGTGGCACACCATTGCGCTGGTGGCAGAAGGTCCGGAGATATCTGAGGCCTTAAGACATCCCCGATTGGCGAGCACAACGATCAGCATTCTCCTTACATGGCCAAAGGAACGATCAAAGGGCGGCCTCGGGAAGCGTTGGCGCTCACGCAAGAGGACGCGAAGGGTAGTTCGTCAGCGATGATGAGAGAATCCGGCCGTGCGAGGAAGACAAAACAGACAGTGGCAGATGGTGAAAGATCAAGCGTCGGCGCGCGTCTTGAGGGAGTACGGATGCTCGGCTACGTCACCTCAAAAGGATCATTTTTGGCACTAAAAAACGAACAACCGCTATACTTGAATGTGAAGGATTTCTCACTGCAGGATAACAGAGACTAGCTTCGTGAAAATCCTCAATCAAATACATTCCGCAAAAGAATCAGCATTTCTCTAGACTTGATCTCGTTAACACTAATTTCGTGTGATAAAGCGAAACGTCTTGGCATGGCTTCGTAATTCTATCCATTGCCGCTCTCAATCAGCCTCCCTCATTCTGGCGGCTTTGAGTTTTTCGTGGTAACGTCTCCTAGCTCTCGCTCTGTGCTCTGCCAATCGGCATGGTGCACACCTCTTCTGAAGCTGACCTTTAATGCCAACTTGTAATGGCTTTCTGCAGTCGCAACAGACTGGATCTGGCCGGGCCAGTTTAGCCGCCTGCCTCCTTTCCTCGAACCGCCTGCCTCTGGCTTTCTTTTCTTCCAACTCGCAGGGCGCACACCTCTTCTTAGGCCTACCGTTAATGCCAATCTGCGCCCGTCCTCTGCAATCACAGCAGATTGGTTCTGGCTTGTCCACGGTCAGTTGAGCGGCCTTTTTCCTTTTCTAGCGTTCCCTCCTCCTGTCATTTCTAAGTTTCACCGCACATGACGCACATCTTTGTTTGCCGACTCTTCCTGGCTCTCCGCAATCACAGCAAATGGCGTCTGGCCTGCTGAGGGCTTCGAGGAAGTCCGCTGCTTTCGATTCATCTTCAATCTTTTTCTCGGCAAGGCTCACACCTTGGTTTGTTATGTCTCCCTGGCCCTTCGCAATCGCAGCAGACGGGTGGCGGGATTCCTCGGGCGGCACGCTTTTTCGCTCTCCTTTTTCGCTCTCCTTTTTCGTTTGTTGTCTATACCGAATTTATATTGACAAGAAGAGCATCTCTTCTTTGTGTGGACTGGGACTGGCAGCTGTTCTCCAGAATCAAGACAGAAGACGGCATTCGTGATGAGTCGGGTGCCACGCCTTTTCTTTCTCGCTCTTCTGTCATTCTGAGCACGTCGTTTCACACATGCTTTTTGGCAAACCTCGCATCTTTTCTTGCCGACTCGTCCTCGCCGTCTGCAGTCGCAACAAATGGCTTTTGCGGCTAGTCGTGCCTCATGGCGCTTTAAGCAACTGGCACACCTGATCGATTCTCTAGGAAAGGGCAAAAACTTGACACCACAGTCAACGCAACGTTAGGCTTCAGCGCGTCTCTTGGTTTTTTTTCAATTCCGAATCTTCCACTCGCCGCCTTTTGGTAAATTTTTCTTGGCATTGTTGGCAACTACAACGTTCGGGTGGTACTGGTTTCTTGCAATCGAAACAGAGTCTGTCTCCTAGCTTGTGCTCCGGACGACGAGAACGACGCGGACGCCCCTCCTCATCGGCGTTCGAGCTGTCTTCCTTCTCCATGCGACGCTCCATGGCTAGCAAACAATTCGGACATCTGCGCTGCTTTCCGTTCTGCGCCACGCCACAGTCGATACAACGATTTTGATCGGCGCCACTGCTTGTCCTGCCCCGGAGCCGCTTGGTCTTGTTGTTGCAACGGCTACACTCCTTTAGCCAACTAGGTGTGTTGCCGCCACAAGACACACACTTGATGGGGTTGCATTTACGGCAGGTTCCCGCCTTGATGCACCGGGTACCGCATGTGTCGCAATGCTTCAAACTGGTAGTCTCATATAAGCCAAGCAACGCCATGTCGATCTCCCTGGCATCACCATCGTAGGTGCCAAATCTGGCAAGGTAATGTACATGGGTTCGATATTGATGCCAGAAATGTACCCAATTTGATGCTGCATTGACGTCTTGGTAAGTCTGCCGAACCAGGCTCTCGGCGGCTTGGCTCAAAACGAGTGGAGGCAGGGGCTGTGGGAGCGACGTCCGAGACGTACGTAGCGCCTCCCATGTCGACGTGATCAAGTCGTCTTGCTTTTTTGTGCGTGAAACGTCTGCACTCTGCAAGCCAAGGTGACGCGCTTTTTCTCGGAGATGCACGTAGATGCGTTTAGGATTGCGAAAGTAGCCCTCGGTTACTAAGTACACTTGTCGCACGCAGTAGCTGGTCCCTTGTATCGTTGGGGCTCGTTTGCATCTGCGTCTGCAGAAAAGAGCAGAATAATGACTCCTCTCTTGCTGTCCAACAAATCGAGCCCACAGGTACAGCATAGCCAGACTCGGGACTCTCATGGTCCCGTCAAAAAGGCGCAAAATGGGAATAGCAGCTTTTGGAATTATCACCTTGCCTTGATGATACTTTTTTGTCGAGTGGACGTAATATCCATCAGCATATGCGAATCGACTAGGGCATCATGCCATCGGAATACCAAGCTAGACGGCGCGTATAGGGCGCAAACATATCTAAGTTGGTAACCGGGAAGACTTGGACTGGAGTACTGTAGCCACTGCATCGGCGAGACCCAGCTGGTGGTCTCCGGTAGCACATCATCAGGATTATATCCTGCCCTTGACAAGTTTCTCTCGCATAGCACTCGATCATGCGGATGCATTGACCATTCCGCGATCTGTAGATCCGGAGCTTTCTCTTTAAGCAGCCTCCACTGCTCGTTGAGCCAGGCCACGCTATACCCCTGAGGGGGCTGTGTGGATGAAGATCCAAATGCTCTTCGGAGCCCTATGGATTCAACACTGGTGAGTCTCCCTCCGTTCACGTCGGTGGCAAACTGCCATAGCTCCTAAACTGTTGCACAGTCGTGATGTATGTGACCGGAGAACACCACGCGTTGATTTGAGTCGACGACCGCTGCTTGGACCAGAAGCTGTCCGACCGCCTCATTATCTGTTGCGTAGAAGTTGTTCGAGTCACGAATTCTGTCAAGGCATTCGATCTCATCCTCCGACAAGACTCCAAATGTCGTCAAAGGGTCCTCAAACCACCGTCTAGCGTCATCTGGGGTTAGCAAATCGCAGTTCGTGTTGCGATTTAAATTCTCCCGGACCACGTTTCACATATGTGATACAGAGACACTCAAGTCGACGGCCATCATCGCGTGTTCTTGGCAAAACTGTGTGCCAATGGAAGATTGCTTCTCGCATCCGAGTCTTTCGCAGTTCGTGACTTCGGTCAATTGCTCTTGCCATTTGCCCTTTGCGAACATGCCATTCACTAGCTCACGAACTCCCCTACATGTCTCAATAATCATTGGTAGGACCATTGTGAGTTGAGGTAGGCCGTTGACGTTCTGTTTCTTGCTAGTGCGCACGATGGTGTTTCTGAGGGAGATGATACGGCGTTTTGCGCAACTAATTGCATCTGTGGCACCGGCACATCGTATACCTTCACGATAGTATAGTTGACCGCCGTATAGCGGGGATCCTAGTGACACTTGGTAAGCATATGATTAAAATTAGGACGTGCTTTGACCTACTCATTTTGTAGAGATTAAAGTTGTATATTTCATCTTCAGCTCGGAAGTCGGAATGCTCACACCACTTGGTTTGTTAGTATTTGTCACAACCTGCGAAACCCGTTGCAGCTTGACAAACCTGTTTGTAGATGCCATCGTAGTCTGTTTGGACGTCGTGTTTGCCCCCAGCCGGTCGACAGTCATTGACAATGCCTGGCGCCTCGACAGCTATGTTCGCACAGACGTTGATGTACGCACACGAAGGATCGGTCATCGCTTCCCTGTCGTGTACTTCTCTCAACTGAAGTAGTTGAAGATTCTGGATATTTCTGGTGCTAACTGCATGTCGTCGAACAAGGTGAGAAATGGTGCTCTTCACACTTTGTTTGCGTAACCGACCCCGGCTAAAGAAGCCGCATCCGGGGAACGGGCAGGAGAACACCGCGTCATCGTGTTGATCGAGGAGGTGGAAGTTTAGGGACCACTCCGTGTATAGTGTCGGATCCTGGTGGCAGTCCGGGTGCGAACACGCAAACTCTGACTCGGCATGGCAGGCTTTGATGTGCATCTCCAGGGAGGCAGCGAGCAGAAACTCCTGCTGACACTGGCAGCATTGCTACTTGCCTGTGTCCTCTATTACTGGGACGGATCTCGCAGTCGCCGCAATCTCCTTGGTTACCGGACAAGCCTTTGCATGCTTTATGCACCCCGTCCGGCTGCTGAAGGACCGGCTGCACTCCTTGAGAGTGCAAACGTCGTAGACCAGAGTCAAGTTCTCATGGTCTACGACTTTTGCACAATCGAAGAGATTGAATCCGTCATGTTCACCGTGATAATCATGGACTTCACTCTGATCATAACTCTGATTATTGTCAGAGTCCTCTAATATAATAAAGTAAATTATATATATATATAACATATATATAAATACTTAAAATTTATATTTTAAAATATAGAATTATATAATTTAAATTTAGAGTTATAAAATATAAAAGATAAAAAAATTTTCCCGAATTCTCTACTTATAACAGATAGGGATATATTTTATGTTTATAGAAAAGTCCTAGTTACAGGATCAAAAAACATAAAACAGCTGGTATTTGCTAATAGTTACCCACTTAACTACTAATTTACCTTTCATTAGCTTAATAATAGGAGAGTAGACGGGATCCCGTATATTCGAATAGATATTGTCGTATGTGACAGACTGCTGCGTCTCCAACGTCTATAAAGATTCCTTATTATATTAGGGCAAAAAGAAAAAACATACAACAGCCGGTGTTCGCCAATGGTCACCCACTTGACTACTAATCTGCCGGTTAGTGGCTTATCTATGGGGGAGCAGACGGGACCCCGAGTTTTCCACTGCCTATGGTCGTATGTGCTTGATCTGGTGTTGAGCCTTCTTATATAAACAGTGCTAAAGAAGCTACAGAAAAAAAGAAAAAACATACAACAGCCGGTGTTCGCTGATGGTCACCCACTCAACTACTAATCTGCCGGTTAGGGGCTTATCTATGGGGGAGCAGACGGGACCCCGAGTTTTCCACTACCTATGGTCGTATGTATTTGAAAATGAAACAAAAGTAATTTATATAGAAATAAATTATCTAGGTTACAGAGGATAAACTACCTAGACCAACTAATGTTCAGAAAAGCTTGTTCTGCATATATTTCGCTATACTCTTGGGTAGCTTTCTTCATAACCTTCTCAATTGCTTTACTTAGCTCTATCGCTGACCTTGCAGTGGAGGAAGACGAGGCCGTAACGGTTTAATTTTCACGGCAAAAAGTGTTGGACTGCTGGGGTTTTGCCGCGTCTTTTCCACGCATGCAGTCCGAAAATAGAAGATTATAGCGGCCGGCGCTTACTGTACTGATGATGCGCGCTAGCAGCTTTTCTAGAAACACATCAAATAGCAAGGGCCCCTTTTCAATCTTCTACACCTCCATCCATCTCATTCAATGATCGAACAAACACGCGCAGCATGACCCGAGCTACTTGGCTCGATGGCCTTCGGGGCATTGCTGCGGCCATTGTTGCAACAGACCACTATTTCATGGGCGCTGTTTTGGACGCCGGCTTCAGATCCTTCTGGGCGGATCCGCCTGAGGAGAATCGTCTACTTATTCAGCTGCCTCCCTTCCGTCTAGTCTTTGCTGCGCATGCTATGGTGCCCTTGTTCTTTGTCATCTCAGGTTACGCCATCTCAATCAATCTCATCCGACTGAGGACGAGTAATAACACTGAAGGATTCCTTCGCCGACTTTCTTCGGCAGTTACACGCCGCGGCTTGCGCATTTATCTCCCCGTCTTCTGCATCGCGGCCGTTTCGCAAATCCTCTTCTTTCTCAATCTCTATCAATGGGAACCCGGCGATGACGTTGTATGGGGTCGAAAACCTTGGACCGCACCATGGTTCCATGTTACCTTCGTCATTCGGTACATGCTCGACAACATCAACATCCTAGCCATCCAATACAATGGCGGTCTTAATGGCCAGCTTTGGACTATGGCTCTTGAGTTCCGCGGGTCTTGCGTTGTGTATCTCGTCCTCCTGGGTCTGGCGTTTTGGAAGCCAACGCCCCGACTTTGGGCGCTTGGAGCTTCGATGGCCTACTGGTTCTATTTTGGGTTTTGGGATGTAATGGGATTTTTGGCAGGGTACTGGTTAGCTGAGCTGCAAGTCTTATCGGAGTTGCACACTGTCAGCACCAAGGCAGAATATCTATGCTGGCTCAAACCGTATATCCCGGCCCTGGCACGATCCGCTAATTTCAGCACCATCCAAACCTACGTCGTGTTCGTCTTCGGCATCTGGCTTCTCTGCTTGAGCGACGACGGTGCTCTCCCACCAGGATATCAATTCTTACAGATTGCCGAATCCTCGCGATGGGACGGAAATTGGGGGGTTATAGACAAAACGTGGAAAACGGTTGGCGCCGTGCTGGTTGTCTCTGCGATCAGCACGACAAAACAACTTCAATACCCCCTCAACTCTGAGCCAGTACAGTATTTGGGGAGAATCTCTTTTTCGCTATATCTCGTACATCAATCCATCTACCACTTGTTCAGCGGCCCTGTTAGAAATACCCTTTGGTACATAGCAACAGGGGGGGCGCAACCTGATGCTAGCGCTGGCGATTACAAAATCGCGTCCGCATTCTGTTGGATTGGTGGCTATATCATCCTCTCAACAATCAACTTGTATGTGGCGAATTTATATACGAGATTCGTCGACGAGCGATGCATAAAGCTTGCAAAGCGGTTTGACCAATGGGTCTCCCAGTAGCTCCTTCAGAGGCTTACCAAGTGAGACCCGCTGTCAAGTGAGTGAGTATTTGGCTAAAAACGATAGTATTGCAGCTTATGTTAATCCATCGCCTCAAGTTTCCTCTTCCCAATCATAAAGGTGAACATGAAATCTAGTTTATGTATACCGTAGGCTACCACAAATCCCGGCATCGGGCCGACCATGTTATCATCGTTGCTGATGATTTGGTTTTCGTCAATATATACCATTTTTTATATGAATTGTTATTCAAACTGCCGCTCAACATGCAAACAAGGGCTTTTTCTATACCAAGATTCGATAAGTTGTAAGATGTTACTCCTACACCCATGATTATTGCTTTGCCTTTGCAGAATTCTTATTTACAAGGCCCATGAGTCGATCAAATGCCTTCTGGTCATTACCAGTTTTAAACTGGTCCCCATTTGCGTCCTCCCCTAAGAAGAACATGCCATACTTATCGTCTAGCTGTCCGTATCCAAACAACCGTAGCCTTGGGTCGGCCTCGAGCTTCCGGCGAATCTCCTGGATGTCTTCAGGTTCATCCTTGAACTGATAGTCGGGCATGAACTGCTCTTCGCGCGTGAGAGGTACATTACCACCTCCAGCAATCAACTCAGTAAGCGCGGGTTTCGCCTCATACACCTCATCAAAAAACTCGGCCCAAGATATGGCATTTTCTGCCAAGCCATATCCATCCCCACTAACACATTCCTTGATGTCGAGAGACTTGAGAACTTGTGTGTGACCGCGTATAAATGAGACCAGCTCCGGGCCAACGAAGCAGTCCTTAAGCTTTAACGATTCCAGTAGTGGAAGATCCTCGGGTTTAAGCGCAAGCGGAATGTGACGAAACCCTTCAAGGCCGAGGGGATCTGACGCATGGATAGTTAGGTGTTTCAATCCTGTCATGTGGTGGAAAAAAGAAGCATCTAGGTTACAGAGGAACTCAATATAGCCCCACACTGTATTAGTCTGCCACCCTGCGCCGTTATCCATGCCGAAGATGTTGAAAGTTGCAAACTCAAGCCGTGAGAGAAATTGATGGAACTCTTCTGTACGGAAAGTAGATGTCCACTTGGGGATTAGCCCGTCGAGGATAAGCTCTCTCACATGGATATTGGCTGCCAACGCCCGCCAAGTCTCGTTCATAAGAGCCCGCCACTGCCATGTCTCTTCCCTCTCTCGGACATACTCTTCGCTTTCCACACCTTCGAACAGATATATTGAGTTCCCTCCCGAGGCATCTGGATGACCCTCATCCCATTCATCACCTTCGTCAAAGTTAAATTTAAACTCGAGATTGACTGTACTTAAATTCGGTGTGAGATGGCCTTGGAGGACCTTGGCTGCGGCTGGCGTGAGGGCAGGTGTCGTTATCTCGTCATCGGGCCCGCAGTGGCCTTCAAACTCGATGCAAGTTGTGTACTCGCCGTAGGCCTCTATAGCCCCGAGGGCGGACCGCGCTACTCTCCCATCGTTGGTGAGGCGAATTGTCTTGAAGATCTCTGGCGCCAATTGAACTCGATAGTGTTTGCAAGTTGCACTGAGGCGGATTTTGTCGCCGACCTCGAGAAATCGGAAGATGTGGCGAGTTAACTCCTGTGGAAGAGCTGAAAGACGCGCCATCTCAGATTACTGGCCACATGAAAGCGAGCTGAAGCAACGCCTTGTTCATCGAACTAAATAGCTCAACGCGTAGTCATGTGATGCATATGGATCTGGTGCTAACGGCTTGCTGCTGCCTGGTGTGCCTCTTTGGACCTCGCAAGACGCGGTTAATACGGCTCTATGTTTAGGCAGAGAAATCACGTCAAGGAATACGAAAGCTTCCCAAACGCTACAAACTGGGAGGGGATACGGTGGATATTATGTCTCTGGCAGTGCTCACACCACCTTGTTTCCTGCTTTAATCATTAACTGGCCCTTCTCGGCCCTTGCAAGTGGAATGAGATCAAAATCCAGCCCTTGAGACTTACTGTGCCTGGCAGTGATAACCAAACTTTGGCTCCTAACATGAGCAAATGCAGACTTGTAATGCTCCCGTATAAGTCCCCATTACTCTTCAAAACTGGCCTCAATGCATCTATAGACTTGCGGTCACATGTCATGTATGCACTGCCATTGGGCTTAGATCTTAAGTTTTCTTGGATGCCAATAAATGAGCTGTGGGGAGAGGAGTGCATGAATCAGGAGGAGTAAGTGTTTGTCGAGACAGTCTATAGTAACCCAAAGAGATTTTCACATGTCCAAAGACAATGAACACGTTTGGCATAGCTCAGTGTCAGTACGTTAGTCGTAGGCAACAGCATCATGCGATTCCACTTTCAGAACCAAGCATGATAAAACTAGAAGAGATTGAATCTCGAACAGAGAAATTGACGAGACCCCGAATTATCCACTAGTTTTAATCGCATGTTCTTGATTGGCCACTAACATTCTTTATATTCTCAGCATTAGGGAGTAGCTTGTACCAATAAGAAAACGCGCAAAAGGCTACCTAGGTATCCTCTTTGCTAAACTTCGTGCGTATTCGCGTTTGACGACCTGAGATCTTCACGCTTCAAATCAATTACCATATTTCAGCCTTATACGGTCTTTAATTATGCAAGATATCAACAAAGCAATGATACGAGAACAATAATGACGGTTGCATGGCTGGTCTTAGCGATAGTGACTCGGGAAGACACCAATTTGTTAATTGCATGGCTGCAGCGGAAGCTGACATCCTTGAGTCTTATGTGCATTGCATTGGACTTGATCATTAATGGGTCTCGAGCTAAACCTCGTCACCCAATGGCAAACTTATTCTGAACGGCTTCTTCTCACAATGGTAGAATAGCTACATAGCCCCTAAATCCTCCGGCGTAGGGATTCCAGGTGTTCGGCCGAGATGTTTACCTAGTCTGAAGGATCACCATATCCCCACCCTACACTTGCTTTATGCAGACCCTGCAACGCACATACGTCTTATATCCAAGGTAAGACAAAGGAGCTCTCAAAGTAGAGAAGTTTAGAGCATATTTTCTTCAGTATTGGTTGCGGGGCTTGTCGGCGGAACAAGATCAAGGTGACGGATGAATTCCAGATTCCTTGTGCTCCATGATGATATTGCTGACATTTTGGTTTGATGCAGTGCGATAAGGTCCGCCCAATTTGTGAGCGCTGCCTGCGAGCAGGTCGTGAATGTGTATATCCGCCTCAATTCCACTTTGTCGATACAAATACTCGTTTCGCGGCGCTTGAGACCCGAGAGCAACCTGCATTTAAGAGAGCAGTCACAGAAGATTTGAAGACCAATGTGAGCCTGCTTTATGGCGTAGGCGATGACGATGGCATGATCTATAAATTCCCGTTGCTTCGCTTTCGATCGACATCGCCTTCGTCATCACCAAGCAATTCCAGCCCTCCCGTACCCAAAGCGCCCAGTTTATCACCAAGAGAGAAGCTTTCCTCAGCGCTGGCCGCTTCATTCGAAATATCTCTACACGGATACCGGCTACATCATCTTGGTAGATACATGGCCGAGATAACATGTCGCCTTGGTCGCAACCCGGTCCTCGATATTGCAGTAGAGTGTCTCCTGCAGTCTCATACCCAATTACTTGAAGTAACCCGATTTTCTCAACCTAGCAACCAGCCCAGCCTCGAGTATATGAGAGCCCTCCAAAGCCTGCAGAATGTAATTACAGATCCTGTCTTGGGCACATCTGCCGAGACAGTTTTTGCCACCATGATGATAGCTTACTATGAGGTAAGGCAGTCAGTTATCTACTTTTATTCAATCTGATGCTAAAGCTCTTTCCTAATCGTGTGCAGATGACCCCGGAAAGGCGTTCTCACCAATACATAGCGCATGCTGGTTGTTTTATTTTCACTTGCAGTGCAAGTTTTCAAGTGATAGCGGAAATTTTAGTTATGATACCAGCTACGATATCAGTTATGATAGGGTCCTGAGAACTAAATTTCAGTGAGAGTCTCTGGTCGCTCTGTAGCTAAATAAACGACACCATGCTGGCTTTTCCGTCCACAATCAGCTTGGGAACCTTCTTGGTAGATCCTTCCCCACCCCCAGTAACACGATTTTGTATACACAGGATTAACTCATGGGACATGGTATGCGTCGGAATGTAATTAGCGACTACTATCTTCATTCATGCCAAGTGTAATATCTCAACTGGGATACTCTCATCGTTTGCGACCTCACCATCCATAATCCCATGCACATAACAAATTCCAAAGACGTGATGAAGTAGCTTTTGACTCAAAGCTACTTCTGTCATTGCAACCGGTCTGAGTATGAAGGGCATGTGGCCACCAAACAAACACCATACCTCATCTCCTACTTTTGTTTCAGGGGGACCGAGGCCCATGTACCCCGAATCTGTCATAAAAAATGTCGTATTTAAAGTCAAGCCATTGATCCATTGTTCAACGAGATAGTTGGACTGTGAGTATTGGCCCCATTTCGTGTCCTCCGTGGTCTGAAATCTTGGGTCGAGCCGTAGCACAGCCTCTCGGTCCGTCAAAGAGAGGCCGTCCGGATTAAATATGGACTTAGGAGAACTGTGACAATAGCCTACGAAAGCTTCATAGCTCTCGGTACCATTGGATCGTGAAGAAATTGCCACTCCTGCATTTTCTGACATATGCAGGATCATATCCCAACAGAGACATCTCCAGAAGGCTTCGAAGTAAGAGCACCCGGAACGGTAAATCCTCGAGGGGTCACGGTGGAGCTCCGCGAGGAGAAACCAATCGCAATACGCCTGACGTTTCTCATTTGGCTCATTTCCCTGACATATGTTGCCCACAGACGCCACTCTATCGCAACGACGGCCGCAGATTTCGAGGATGCGGTTATCTGAGCGAGAAGCTATGTGAAAGCGATCCCCTCCCTGAATTGGAAAAACTCTGAATGGCTGTTGGCTCCATTGATAGACGTTGAGCTGGTCCGCGAGCCCGCTAGCTGCGGTCCAGTCCACACACCATGAGGGAAGACTGGGACAAGCATGCTTTTGAAGTGGAAAATGTAGAGGAAGAAGAGACCGAGTCCCAATTGCAGTAGAAACAGCTGCCTGACAATATATGGCTTCAGTTGTTGTTCTGTAATCAGGGATGATAGGTTGTCCCGGCCATGAGTTGACTAGACCCAAGATGCCATGGACTTTATCCCGGTTATCTGTCGCATGCCGGGCTCGAAAGGTGGTCAAGGTCTCCCAAAGGTCAACATTAGTACCATCTTCATGGCTAGTCCTCATGTTCTTGATATTGGTAAGGACACTCCCTAGCTTTCGAAAGCACTTTCTGACTCTGAAGTTGCAGCGAGAAAACAATTCCGAACAACAAGGTTCAAACATGTGGCAAGCGAGGGTAGCAAATGACTCGAGTAGGCACGACATGTCGACTGATATAGGTCCATATATGAATATAGCCTTAGGAGGGAGGATGATCTCTTGGACAGTCTGCAGTGATTCTATGGGTTAGTACTAACCAGCATAGTGAAAATTATGAAACAAAACCCTCCCAATGCTGAGAACTAACCCAAATTCTAGTCCACCAGGGACTATCATAGAAAGGTGCAAGAGCATCAGTTATCAGACGACAATAATCTGAATATGTCATGTAATAAGAAAACTCCTCTCCTGCCAAGTCTATAAAGAGCGGTTGCTCGGAAAGATGACCACAAGATAATAATCTGAGATTAGCGAATGCATGAAAAATCTGATCGATTGAAGCCGGATCATCCTCGTTCGCATTTGGGTGATCAGAACCAGCATAAAATTCCTTCCAAAACCAGTCTATCGATTCATCATCATGCTCATCTCCGGACCAATGCATCTCCCAGGTGGGTAGCATGTCTTCTGGCGGCTCGCCTATCCAGATAACGGTTTGGTCACACATGGTATAGATGTTTCTCATCAGCTGTACCTGCTGAGCACGCTCATCTAGGTCAGTTTGGTTAATGCAAAGAGCATCTATCCATAAGACACGAGTATTATCCTCCAGCTGAAGCCGGCAAAGGGCAGAATAAAGATTAAAAGTAACATCGACGATATAGCCGTTAACGGCAATTTCTCTTCTATTATTCTCATCCCCCCATGTGTAGCTGAGTGCTTCGTAAATGGGGGCCGGGATGGACCGAAGAGAGACTCGATGAAGTGTGCATTGGAGCAAGGAGGAGCCTAAACCGCATTCAAGATGTAGCACGCGTATTTCTTCCTGTAGTAAACTGAGCGGAATAACATCCCTGTAGATGACGGATGCCCCGGCCGTTGTTCGAATGTCTACTTTCTCTTGTGGGTTCATTGTTAAGTTAACAGCGCGTGTATAAGGGCGGGGTTCATGTCTATGTTGAGCCAAAAGAAAAATGTAGAGCGAGATAGCGGGGTACATGCAGGATTTCGAGGTAGCCGATGCACTGCCCAGCGAAGGAATGAGCCGAAAATGGCGGCCATGAATGGTTGGCAATCCCAGCGTCCTAAGCCTTAGCCAAGAAACAAGGTGGTCTCGACTGATTGGCAGGGTTGGTAGATATTGCCATTAACAACTAATTGTTATCTCACTACATGTATAGACAGTGTTGGTCATTAGACTCCTAATCCTTCCTTTCACTTTGTTCATAATGCTAGATTGAAGACTCATACACAAATGTGAGTAATACTACTACGCTCCATAGTTCACTTTTCTTTTATCGCAACTTAGGCGTAGACTGGTGTGAATTTTACTGACATCTCGACTGCGGCCAATTGCCTTGGGCTGAGTCAATTTCTCCAAATACCTACCTCGCTTGACTCAGCGACGTCTTGACTGTGCAATTGACCTCGGCTGGTGGGCATACCGTTGATCGCACGAGATGCTTGAAAACAGGTCCATTAGGCCCACTTGTGATGTACGCCAGCGAGGGAAGATTAAGAATCTCAAACTGTCGAACGTCTGTCAACGGATATTGCTCGTCTCCCCACTGACCAAAGTAAGTCAGCCAGCCAGTTGGAGGGTTAGGTTGGTTTCTTGTTGCCAGCGGAGTGAAGCGGTTATTTTCTTCTGCAGCGCGATGAGGATTAAAGCCGAAGGTGTAGTTGTAAGCATAGGCATTAACAACCGGATCCCATAGCGTACCTATTGAGGTTTTGTCCTGTAGGAAGTCGGCTGGAATTACAGCCTCTAGAATTGAGGATAGATTCAAATGTTCCAATACACTGGAAGGTATACCAGGTATCGACAATAAACTCAGGTTCAATGTAGGGAGTGGTGGAAGAGTAAACGGGATATTATGAGACCCCTTTGTAGCATAATTCGCATGACTGCCAAATGCCGAAAATATGAGCGCCCTCTTCCCGATCTTCTGCAGCGTACTATATGAGAAAGCCTCTCCATTGTCGCTATGCTGAGACAAGAATATCTCAGATGGAATACCATTCTGGAATCGGACCATGGAATGCTCCCAGTCACCAACATGGAAGTCTTCAGGAACTCCAACAACGTGCCCACCATTGTTGAATGCGAAGAAGTAGAAGTAGAAAGTATCGACTATTGAAGAGTTTTCTGGATAAACGTAGAGAATGATGGCACAAGAGACGGCGCCTACTGTTTCTCCTCGTCCATTTGGTTTGACGCCGTGCACCCAAGAGGGCTCCCTTGCGATGTCTGTGATATCCTCCCCGGCGGTGAGAAAGACCGAGGTGTTGCCAAGCTTGTTGAGTTAGTTCAAGTTATTGAGTGTCAGTAAATGTGGTTGTCCATCAATTTTGGTGAAGTTGACTTTAGGAATCGTGTTGAGTAGTTGTCTGCCAATGTCGGCCGGGAATAAAACCTCGCTTTCATCGAACGCGACAATTGGGGCTATGAGCAGTTAGCCATATAAGAAGCTTAAAGGGAGTCTTCGAATTACGCCAGAGAAAACTGCATGCAAAATTCTTTGCTCACCATATTCAAGGGCAAATGCTGGCAGCTTGGGTTCTTCATGACGCCTGAGAGAAGACGAGGCACCTGTTACCCGGGTAGCGAGAATGGTGCCAATCAGAGCAGTAATGGTTCGCATGTTTACATGTAGTAAGCGATTTCCCAGCGCATAATGGAAGAGGTCAAGGTGGGATTAATGCATAAGTCGTAGATATATACACGCATGATTGTTTTGTCTGACCGGTGTCAGATCAGTTTCGGATGGCGTTACAGTTCTAAGATCGCGATATTGATTAGTGAACTGAGTTGATATAAACTCTTAAAATGGACTCGACCAAAGCATTCCAAAACCAATGTAAGCATTGGCGTATGTCTCATAAAACTGACCGTCTTATCTTCTTGCCTTATAACAGCAAAGATTTATTGTTCAGCGGAACTCCGATCCTAGACCACACCGCCGTGTGAACACCATATCAAGAAATTAAGGATCGGATGGCTTGCGGCATCTTCCATGCTAGGCGATTATGATGCTCCTTCTCAACGCGACATCGCTTTTTTTGGAAATATGTACAGCATACTTGGCCTAATAAGCGTTACTCTATTGTGGCGTGCTTATGGCTTACTTCAGATTAGTCCTCAACTCCCATCTACACATTGGCGACGACCTGACGATGACAAATTCGGTGAATAGGAAGTCAAAAGGCCGATCGCACAGCGTTTAATTATGCCGTCTCGCAATAGCACCGGAAGACTGCATGGACGTGAACATTCGCCTCTTTGCTTAGCAGTGAATTGCTTTGTAGTGTGTAAGCCCTCTGGAATGGGCCAGCCCCTAATCGAGGACTAGAGATACTCTTGTTTGGTAAAATCGCCAATAGTGTGTAGGAAACGTGATAGACGCTTCTTATTCAGTACCATAGAAGTCAAGAATAGTCGGAACTAGCGACTCAGAGTATTGCAGAACGCTGATCCTGATCAGAACAGTTAGACTTGCTGTGAATCAGCGAGATTGTGAATCAGCGAGATATGGAGATAGCCTAAATGTTACTTGAGCATCGCGTATGGAGCGACTTTGAGAAATGGGACCAACCTCTGCCGGAGCATGGTCCCACCAGTAGCCGGCTATTCCCAGATAAATCGGACCCGGCAGAGTTCGTGTCTTTGATTGCGCAATCGGTCCAGCTGGGTGGTGTTACTCGGGTATGGAACGAAGGTGACTCGGATAGCACCACCTCCAGGCAAGGAAAAGAAGTAGCGAGCTAGATAGAGGCAATGGTGTTAACTATAAGGTAAGTAAAGGACATCAGAAAACAGTCGTATTGTTGTTTCCTGTTGGCGCAGGTATTGATCTCAGGCAATATTTCTAGCTCTGCCGAGCTAGAGATATCCACCCATATGTTCGGACTGAACCGGGCCAAACATGCCCCGAAAGACAAGATGCGACATCTGCCACAGCCACTACTTAAGCCGACTGTATATAGGCGATGTGGCAACCTTAATCATGGTATTGCTTTGCCCTGGATAGTAAAACTCATGGAAGGAGTTTCGCAATACTTGCTATGACGACCAATGGACTAAGGATTGTCAGGAATAGCCGCAGGAACTGCGCCAAGAAACCAAAAGAACGCTCGAAGAGGACCAGCGGAAATCCTCGGAGCGCAAATACGTGGATTTCGGCTGAGGGGTAACCCTGCCTGCCGGCTCGATAGTTGTCAATGGCCGATGTTCAGTAAGGCACACCCTCCAGAATAATGGCAACGACCCCACTTTCTAGACATATTCATCTGAGATGCAGGCAAAACGTTGAAGTTGGGAGGGAAGGAATTGCTGCACTTCTGTGTCTTTTATAAGAGCATAAAGTAAGCTCGTGCTTTCATTCCTTCCGACATGATTGTCCTAGCCCTTGAGCTTTGCCAGTATCTTAATATCGTGCTTCAATACCTTGTTTTCTATTGCCATGACTGTGCCACAGAAACACCTCACATGGGTATAAGATGCGGGAGCGGTCGGTGAAGCGAAATGATGCTGTTTCTTTTCCAGGTATAGATACGTAGGTGACTAGCCGCGACATGTTGAGAGATTTGAGATCGGAGCTGCGCGGGGCCCTCATTCTCCCCTTTATATGGGGTGGGATCAAATGCGCGTGGCAGCGAAGTAAGAGGCACGGAGGCCGTCTATAACGAAAGCTAGTGTACGAATATGAATTGATAGATCATAAGGTATGCAGAAAAAAAAGTTTCTCTATAAGGGCCTAAGAACAGGGCCAGCCATGGAGCTTTTAAGAACATACCCGTGCCAACTCCCCATTGACAGTTAAACCCTTCTATCTAGCTGTTTCTTATATAGCAGGAATGTCCCCAGACTCCGCCTGAAACAATATCACCCACCATGTATGTGTAGTAGTTGTTGAGCAGATTACCTTTTAAGATTGGTCCGCCCCTTAACACCCGGCCTTATAGACTACCTAGGCGGGTACCTCCTCAGCCATCTGAGGCCGGTGATCATTATCCATCACCTTGCTCGTGGACTGGCTCTCCTGAATTGAGAGTCTAGCCCTTTGCTGCCTCGTCCTTCTTGTGATCAGTCATGTTCCATGACATGGACAGTGTATCATCAACCCAACGTGAGCAGGACCTCGTTCGAGGCGTTCTTATCGAGACTCGAGGTTAGAATCGCCTATTATAGCATGTCCATGAGAGACAAAGTCCTGGTGGACGGAAACCAGAGCATCCGAGTTAAAGTCGCATCCATAGTAGAAGAGAACGCTACTATTGCAGTTAAAACTGCCTTCGGACTTCTCAAAGAACCAGGCCAGGTTCTCATCTGCTTCCGGAACTACCCAGTAAAGGGAAGGATTATCCTTTTTTATAGCTGAGAAAACGTTCTCGGCCACATTGCTAAGCCATCCGGACTTGGTAATATTGAGGGTAGCTAAGGTAGCTATAGGCCTGTCTGCGGAAGGTGGAATAACGATCGCAAGACATGACATGCTATCATCATAGTAAGCCGTAAACGGGTTCGCTGTAAGGAACTTAATAAAGCGATCGACTATATTAGGGTCCGTATAGTCCCTAGTAAGTGTCTCTTTAATCTTGTTAAGATCTAGAGATGATAAAGAGGACACCTTTTGGATCTTATCGCCACGACGAATCAAGGTACCAGCTCCAGAGTTAGTAAACAGCTCCTTTAAGAGATCGTTGGGGTGAATAATAGTGACACTAGAGCTTTGTGGAAGAGTATCAAGGAGTTCCTTGCTCTCCTTAATCTTAAGACGAGTGCCGTATTTACACCACGGCTGAGACATAAGATGGTCAAATTCCTCATCGAGGTTAATCTGAGAGATCTTACTCCCATCACCATCAAATAAACCCCCTTTCTCGGATAGGTACACTACCTTGAGGGGTTCGAGCGAGCGAGCGAGTTCAGCAGCAGCAACATCTGCGTTGACGTTGAGAAGTCTTCCATCCTCAGATTCTGCAAGGGATGTCATTATGGGTATATAGCCGGCCGTGAGACTATGTTCTGCAAATAAGTTAGTGATTAGCAACAGGATAGAAAGGGGAAACTCAACTAATTGCGGCAGAATTAACTTTTGTAACCTTGCCAACGTAGCCCCATTTCTCTTTATCAAGGTAGTCGGCCATAAAGACACCGCTAAGTGACCTAGTAGCAACACCAAGCTGGTCAAGTTTATCCGTAAGCTTGAGGTTCTCCTCAAGAAACAGCTTGCGGGCAACACCAAGAGTCTTGGCGTCGGTGATGCGTATGCCCTCTGCAAATTGGGGCTCGACGCCGGCCTCCTCGAGCAAGCGATTTAGCTGGGGGCCCGCTCCATGTACGACAACGGGATTAAGCCCTAAGTTATGCAGGAAGAGCAAGTTGTGGCATAGCTCGTCAAGGTGCTCGGAACTAATATTGGATTCTGTTTAATAAAGACCTTAAAACGTATTCACATTCAGCTTACATGATAGCACCGCCTACTTTTAGCACACAAAAGTTCTGGGCAGAGCTAAAAAGTCGAAGCCATTGCTGGGACTCCCTTTTCTGGCAAGTGTTAGTAGTCAATGCCGGCGCGAACATGGGAATCGGCGGAACCCTTGATTCCCTTCGAGGAGAAAGGCGGGCACTGGGAGAGAGAGCCTACAGATCCAATAGATTGCAAAGCCTGGGTCACAATTTCCCTTGTAGCATTCCCAGCTGTAGACGAATATCGAACGGCCGTGGTGTTGGACAAAGGGTTGAGGTTGCGATTGACGAGGGTTCGGGGGGTTTTGGGCACGGCACTTGAGGCTCGCTTGGCTCGTAATGCTAGCCCACGCCAACAAGATGAGGAGATCATGATTTCAAGGCCAATTGACTCGGGGGTGGACGGAGGCGTCGGTGGGATGGATATGGTGATGCCGAAGGATGGAGAGGCTTAAAGTTCCGATCGGATGCGATCGGCGATTAGATTCTAAGGTAGCTACACCTACAGAGGGTGTCAAGTGGGGGAGGGGGATGTATCACGTGCCCATGGATATAGAGAATCGGTTACTATTTGCTACTATTTTACGAATAACAAAGAACTTATACTAATACTTTAAACTTGAAACAAATATTACTATTAATGTAAATGCTTATATTTAATATTAGAAATGAAGATAAAATATTTAATATTACATTCCTTTAACAACGTTGAATTCGACCACAGAAGTGGGTAAATAACGCTCGCCACAGATATCGTTAGTATTTAGCCAAGATTATATTACCGAGTACTGAGATGCAGCATCAGTTAGTTAGTATTAGGTCGACAGACCTAAGAATGAAGCTACCTGAGCGTGTCTGAATCAGACCAGTCACCATTGCGGCATTGACCTGAGCTATATCTGAAAATAGTACATGATCTCATTTCTCCGCTCGCCTCCGTTTATCTGTCCCCTGCACTTTTCGTGTCGAGGTGGTGTTGCGGTCATGTTATCTATTCCTCGTCGTCATGTTCCTGGTCGCCGTCTTCTCGGTATCGTCTTCACCATTATCAGACTAGGCAGTACCCTGCGTAGTTTCCTTGTTTCTCCTCGTCAAAGACTCTCTGGCAAGTCTTGCACCTCAACATGCCACCTTCTCTCCTTTTTTTTTTCTTTCCTTCTCTGTGTCTTATAAGCTCTCAAGCAAGCGGGGCACAACCTTTTCTCACTATTTTTTGACTTCCTGCATCCTCCAAGAGGCACTCCTGTTTCACGACTCTTCCGGGACTTGGCCGTTTTCCTCCTGGTACGCTTCCGTTTGTTCTCCTGCTTCCTCTTCTAACGACATTCAGCGCACCTTGAAGATAGGTCGTCTGGTGGTCAGGGGCAATTCCTTCCTTCACGCGTTTTAGCCTCACGCACCCCCCTCGCGTTTCTTTTGCAACCACTCCCTAGCTCTCTTGTTTCCCCATTCCCAAGCAAAGTCAGCGCACCTGGACGACTTCCCCTACTTTGTCTTCCTGCAGCCTTCGCTGCAGTATTCGGCTAAGTCGTGCTCGCTTTTGTAATTGCCGTCCTCATCATCTTAGTTTCTCTTCCTCTTGTTTACCACTGAGAGTTGAAGGATACCATCAGCGACCTTGGCATTGCCCTTGAACTCCATGTGCTCTGCTCTTGCACGCGGCTGAACTAACTCTTCAATGCCGCCGCCGTCGTCTCTATCGCTGCTGCCAACACATTCTTCGGGACGGCTCTAGCAGTGATCAGTCACCCCTTTCTTCCTCAACGCTTCTAGATATAGGCTGCACACCCCGGTTGTTGTACCCCTGGGCAGCCTCATTCCGCCGCAATCTTTACAAGGCTCTTCACTCAAGATAATCGGTCCACGACTGTGACGGAGTTTTTTCGCGCTTGCGGAAACAGTTCTCGCATCTTTTGAGACTCCCAAGTCGGCCTGCGTTGCACCCTTCTTCAATACAGGCGAACTAAATCAGGTCCTTGATGCCACTTTTGCAGTTGTCGCAGATTCTTTCGTAGCGACCTTTTTTTCGTCGACATATTATGCAACTCTTCCGGTTTCTGTGCGAGATGCACTTCTTGAAGCATCCGAAGCACCAGTTTTGGCCTTGAGCGACGCCTCCGCATTCGATACACTCACGAAGACTAGTAGGCTTTAGCAAACCTCAGATGACGGGATTTTGTGTCAAGCACTGACTCTCAATTACATGGAGATGCGTCCCATGTGAACTCAGCTGCTTTTGGAAGGCTACATGTCCTCTCTGCCAGACGAAGCCGAAGTAAAAGCACATGAGCTATCATGTTAACGAGAATGCCAATGGTATGTTCAATTTTGCGATTACTTCTAGGAGCTTATCGGACTAGGTACAAAAGAGGAATGCTTTTACCACCTTCCCTCAGCTGTCACTCCTGCTTCGAAGTTTTTTTTTTTTTTTTACGCTCTGTGGGGCTGAAGCCAACTCGCCGAGCTCACTGTCCGCGAAGCGAATACATCTATGCCAGTCGTTCAATCCGCACCATACCAGTCACTTGAGATTCATAACACTCGGATAATTTTAATTCAAATCAGGCTCATTAAAAGTAAACGCATTAGCTAAAATATGTACCAGCCTCCGCCATTATGTTACAATTAAATCAACTTAGTATAACCAATCTCTCATCGTCAATGTCCAACATAGTCATAACCGCGTTATTTACAAGATGTATCCATCATTTCCTTAAACATGCTCTTCGTGATATGGGCTTTTTGGAGGCACATGCTTATCCTGAGCCTCGGCCATTGGGGTATCGCTGTCTTGGTCGGCAATGACATCAAGATCGACACCTGCCTTTCTGCGAATGTTGGCCATGTGCTCAGGAGGAGGAGGCACCCACTTAGAGCTCTTCCATGGAAGGACATGCTCAAGGTACATGGTGTCGATCTCTTCAAGGGTACGGCCCTGGCCTTCAATAACGAAGAAGTAGATGATGAGGGCACCCATGAAGTTACAGCCAGCAAAGACATAGCCATATCTAGAAATAATATGTTAGATCAATGTCACTGTTGGGTAAGTGGAATCTGTACGTACCTGAAGTCAATGGCGCCAGTGATGAAAGGAGTGAAGAAACCAATGCAGAAGTTCCAGATCCAGTTGCTGGCAGTCGAGAGAGCCATACCCTTGGCACGATATCGTGAAGGGAAGATCTCGGCTTGGATAGTCCAAATCATGGGACCCCAAGTAGTGGCAAAGCCCAGAATGAAGAGACAGGCGAAAACGATGAGAACGACACCTGGTGTGGGGGTAGCCGAGGGATCGTTGAGATCAAGCATAAAATGACCAACGGAGGCGAAGATCAAGAAACAAATAAACATCCAAATGGAACCGGCAATGAGAGACTTGCGACGACCAAAGTGTTCAACCATGTACAGACCAATGAAGGTGACACCAAAGTTGATACTGTTGAGAATGATCTGGGTGACGAAGGAGTTGATCTGAACCGACTTGAAGATGGTGGTACCGTAGTAGAAGAAGTAGTTGGCACCGGTGAGCTGCTGGAACATCTGCAGTGTCATACCGAGAGCGATACGATAAGCCATGCGAGGAGCCCGGAACATGCCGATAAACTCCTTGACAGGGCCGACCTTGATCTTGTCTTCAGCGCGGAGCTTGCGTTCAATTTCTGTGATCTGTGTGTGAACAGCCCAGTGGTTTTCTGTTGCACCATATACTCTGCAGATGGTCTGTTTGGCTCGTTCTTCATGACCATGTCGGAAGTCGTATCGAGGAGTCTCTGGGAACAGCAGAATGCCGAACCCGAGAATGAGAGTCCAAATCCATCCCAGACCAATGACGATTCGCCAACTGCCCGAATTGCCACTCTGGTGCTTAACAGTGCCGTAGTTGAAGCAAGCAGCGAGCCAGATGCCCATGGTAATGAAGAGCTGGTAAGCGCAAACCATAGCACCTCGAATCCAGGCAGGTGCCGTCTCGGCTTGGTACATGGGAACAAGCAAACTCAGAGCTCCGACGCCCAGACCGGATACAAAACGGCCAATCATGAGCTGATACCATGCTGAGACAGAGGCAATCTGGATGATGAAACCGACTGATACAATCAGAGCCCACAGTGAAATAGAAGGCCTACGGCCGACGCGATCGGCGATGGGTGCAGCAACCAGAGCTCCAATCAAAGTACCAATGGACAGCAGAGCGACAATGAGACCGGAGCGAACATTGCTAAAGTATTTTGTGCCGTCAGAGTGAGTGAGACCGAAGCGGTCAAGGAAATCGGGCATTTCAAGGAAGCCGGAAATTTGACCAGTATCATAGCCAAAACTGTTGAAGAGTTAGCTTTGCTCTTAGCTCCATCTAAAACAAGGGGCACTTACATCAATCCGCCCATTGAGACCAAAACAGCCATGGCTAAAGACCGTCCAGTTACACGTGGCAGAGGAGAATAGTCCAAGCCAGAGACTGAGGACTGAGCAAACTCGGGATTATGCTTCTCCGACGCAGGGTCATGCTGATCGAAGTAGATGGTCATAAAACGACCTCTTCTAGAACGCATTTTGAAGTATTGGGTTCTTATACTAAGGCCCTTGAGTGGCAGTGGTGTTGTCTCCGCTTGAGGCTATCACGAAGGTATAGCTCTAGAGCTGTGTGCGAGTATATATATGTAAAATATATAAGAAATGAGAGGCAATTGAGTTGAGGAGGAGCTTGCTGCTGATCCAGAGGCTTAGTATCCTAGTGTTTGGTGATATAGTAGTGATGTTGATAGTGTATCTTGTTTTCCAATATCGAGACAGATCTTCAACCCGAGGGGGGGAGGCATTGGGGTATAAATGTTCAACAAGGCCACGGCCGCCACTGATGCCCGGTCCGTCTCCAATGACCTAATTCATCCCAAACATCCACGCCATATGATCACGATCAACAAACCGTGGGACCGGCCTCAATCCGGCGGTTTGCACGGTGGACAAGCAGGCATCTCGAAGCACACCTTTAGCCCCGGATCAGAACGCTCAAGGGGGAAAAAAGTCTCCCCACCCCACGGGTTCGGGCTCGGGGAAGCCTCCAACGAATTGAATCCTGGGGACGGCCAACAGTAGAGGCAAGTCAGGTGCGAGGTAAAAAAAAATGCTGAAGAGCGAATTGGGTGACAAACCACGGCGCTCTTCCCACTATACCGAGACTCTCCTCGCTCAAATCGGTCCTACTCTCCAGAATTTCTCCATTGCCTTCTCCAGTCGCTGTGGAGAGAGGAGACAACATACCAGGACAAGAACCAGGATTTTGGGCGACGATCTCGTGACGCGATTGGTCAGTCATCCCCGACAGTGAGTGAAAGAGCGAGGTGAAGACGAATGAGGGCTTGGCAATCGCGATTGACCGAGTCTCCACCAGGCAGGAGGGAGCTCCACTGAGAAAGCTTATGTACTTGTACCTCGTTTTGCTGCTTTCTGCAGTGGTTTCTCGTGTAGGACAGGTCTCGGCATACTCGGGCTCCAGTTTTTCTTCCTTTTCCTTTTTTTTTTTTTTTTTTTTCCTCGAGAGAAACTTAAAACAGACGTATGATTCAGCATCAGCCTCATTTTGCAGATCCCCCTATCAAGGCACTATGTCACTCGCAATTCCACACACGCATAGCATTGATGCATCTCATCTAGAAATTAACAACATAGAATAGCAGTAGCAGAACAGCATGTACCTTCCATACCTCCCTCATGCCACCAGCTCCTTCTCTAACCCATCAATCGCCCCTTCCCACACACGCTCCCATGACGTCGTCTCTACCGCCCCGGCTCCGGCAAGTGGGGCGACGACAAGCACCGTCTCTTCCGGCGGCCTGCCCTCGGCACTTCCAGCCGATGACGTCGTCCTAGCGGTACATCATCTGTCACTCGCCCCCAAGCAGCTAAGCAGAGGAACAAAGGGAATTAGCAGGGGGGGTTACAGGAATACGAGAGAAGAGCCGCATGGAAACGGGGCGGAGTTTATTAGGAAGCTATTACAGAGGCCTAGGTAATTGAATGGGAAACAAGCCTAAACTGGCTGATAGATTGACTTCCTTTGCCCTGTTGGATTGACTGACTAACAAGAGAAGGCCGGAGAAGGATCCACGGCACATAACATAAGAAACGGGAAAAAAAGAAAAAAATCTCCGAGTCAGCAGATGTCCTCCTTTCGGTCCTTTACCGTGAACAGAGCGCGGCTCCTCGGAATCTACATAGTCCCCATGACCCTTTTCTGTGTATGCATATGTAAATCCGTGTCTTGTGCTGATTCAGCGGCGTTTCTTCGCTCCTGTCGTCCATCTGTCATGCTGTTCTCATGCAAAAGTTGACAAGGTACACATACAAACACAAAACACCACCTCACCAGTCTGGCCACCCTCATCATCCTACTCCAGTAAAGCCTCGGGCTCCCCGGAACAGAGTTCAACGGCCTCTTTTCTTATTCTGCCTTCTCCAGATTCTATGCCATCCATCACACGCAGGCCGAACCACACAGCGAGCGTGTGACATTCCTAGATCCCGCAAGGCTACAATCCCCAGTTATTTAGAAACAGAGGGGGGGAAAAACATGGCTGCCGAAGAAAGGCCAGAGTTTCAGCCCGTCTTTGCCTCCACCGTGATTTCCTCCGTCCAATTGAGTCTCCAATTGTAATTGCACAAGATCTGCCTCGTAATTCGCCGTCGGATTCGCCTGGTGCCGCCACACACGTGCAGCGCTGCCCAAACACCTAGTGACATTTCCAGATCGACAGAAACCCCAGTGTGGCCATGGCACTGTAAAAGCACGTTCAAGGTCGCCTCTCGTGGCAGCCACCTCTGCAAGAGGCTCTCCTTTAGACGATGATCAGCCCTGTGTCTTCAGCTCAGCTTGTCATAATGCTTCACTTCCTGTCCAACATCTTGGAAAGCCACACTGGACTAGTACAGATGCTGTTACAAGGTCATCGACAACCATGAGATTGATGTCTCTTCTGAGAACTTGATTCAACCACTTCATACAATATGTTGTGTTTTAAAACTTTGTCTTATTTTCCACACTAAATGAAACGATCAATGCTATTATAGACTTTGCCAGTCGACAAGAACCTTCCATGTCAGATTGGCCAAGACGGCCGCAGCGTCTTTGTTCCTATTTTGCTCTGCAATTCCATCCTCAGTTACTCTTCACCTCAAGGTTATTACTAGCCCCGTACGCCACGCGCCATTCTTCGTTTCTATTACCTGATCTATGCATCCCAGCCTGCTTCTCTCATCATCAAAGTGCAACCATAAAAAAATCCCAAAGCTTCGAAACATTTCGTTGAAGCTCAACTTTTGTGAACAGTTCCGTAGTCTGTAATGAAACACACATGGGGAAAAAAAAGAGAGAGAGAGAGGAGAAAGTGTTATTCACAACTCCTCTTCCGGAATGTGTCCCTCTACTGTGCTGAGAGCTGCGAGATTCACCTCTCCCACACGCTCGAGGCTGGCTGGGTCGCCAGCACCGGCCAGCAATCCCACACATTCAATCACATCTTCAGGTTCCAGGAGATGCCATTTGGCGAGCGTCACCTTGGTGCTTGCTCCCACAGTAACCGTGAAGACGTGTTGGTCATCCAGAATCGTTCCTGATGCCCCGTTGAGACTGCGGAACATGTCCTCGTCTGTGAAGTCGTCTCCAGAGCAGAGAGCAAATTCGATCTTTCCAGGATGTGGGTCCTTTTCGGTCGGCGCAGCTCCTGGGTTGTGATAGGTGGCCACCAGCCGCTTGGCAATTTCACCCTTGCTGATAAAGGTAGGGCGCACCTCTATGTTGGCCTTGCCTGGCATCACTTCGACCTCCCACCTCTGACCCACACCAGCTTCCAGTTCTTTGTGGCACTCGCGTGACATGTGCAGTCCCTGCTCGGGCTCAGCAAGTCGGTAATGCCAAGTCAGGGCACAGCGCTTTCGCTCGATAAAGGAGCCTAGGATAGAGTGTCAGCTTCTTCTACTGATGGCAAAAGTGTGCTCGCTACGGTAGCTCTAAATCAACTGGTAACTCACCTGGAACCTTGTCTGTGTATCTCTGGAACACCTCCATGACTTCTGCTTGCCAGCCCATGTCAAATTTCTCTGCCAGGTTGACCCACTCCTCGCTGCCGGGGTCTCGCATGAAGCTACCATGCTCAGCGGAGAATCCAATCTGGGATATGTGGCCAAGATGCTGCTGGAGGAAATCTTGGTCTCGGCCCGAGATGATCCAGACCGCATTCCGAGGATCTGCGGCCAGCGACTTCAAGTAGCGGATGATGCGCTCTGAGGGGACGGCCGCGCTTGGTTCGCGTACAATGGGCGTCAGGGTGCCGTCGTAGTCAAACATGAACAGGCGCTTCGTCGCAGAACGGTAGCGAGACAGCAGGAGGGCGCGGTCAAGCAAGGGCGTCGAGTTGCTTGAGTTGGTTTCGCCCAGCACCGTGTGAACCTTGCGAACGAATTTGCTAATCCACGACTGAACGTTTTGCGTCGTGACGTGGGTGTAGAGGCTAGTCTGCATCTTGGTGCGCTCCTCGACTGACATGGTCAGAGCCGCGTTGATCTTCTCCGCCACGCCCGTGATATCCCAGGGGTTAATGTGGATTGCATCGCGGAGACTACCCGCTGTTCCACTAAACTCCGATAGAATGAGGGGGCCGTTGTTTTCCTTTTGGCAAACGATGTATTCGAGACTCGTCGTATTCATACCATCACGTACCGACGTGATGAGGCCGATGTCTGCTGCACGAAGCAAGGCGAAATACTCGGCCTGGTTGAGGTACTGGGGGTAATGCTGCACGGGAGAGAAACCGAGACTGCCATATTCACCATTAATCTTGATGATAAGCTCGTTGACTCGACTGGCATTCTTGTTCTCCGGGTCGTCCTTTTCGGCCTCAACGCTGGTGGGCGATGTGACCTGGATCAAAACTACCTTTTCTCTCCAGTGGGGGTACATTTCTAAAAAGCGCTCAAAGGCTTGGAGCTTTTGGGCCACGCCTCTCACACTGTCCAAGCGATCACGCCCGACGATGATTTTCTTGCCCTCATACATCTTCAACACCGCGGCGTGCTTCTCGTTGACAGTATCCGCCCATGCGGCGGTTTCTACCTTGTCAGCATCGATACCGATGGGGAAGACTCCGACCTGCACCCGAGTACCGTATGCATCGATGCCAAGGGTGTCGGATGGAAAGCCAAGAATGCGCGTGCAGCAGCTGAGGAAGTGGCGCGAGTAGCTGTACGACTGGAATCCCACGAGATTTGCGCCAAGGATGCCCTCGAGCACCTCTTTGCGGCGAGGCAGGCATCGAAGAAATTCGCTACTGGGGAATGGCGAGTGAAGGAAGAAAGAGATGTACATGTTGGGAGCTCGCTGGCGTAGCATACTAGGCAACAGCATGAGATAGTAGTCGTGAACGATGACCACATCACCAGGCTTGTAGATCTCAATGATTTTGTTGGCAAACTTCTGGTTCATACGATAGTAGTCGGCCCACTGAGCGCGCTCCTTGCGGCCATCTGTAGGCTCATGCTGCTTGTAATGGAAAAGGGTGTAGAGGTCATGCTCAGCATAGCGTCTCCAGCGAGCCTGGTCTTTGAGCATGATGCCATCATCGGTGGCTTCATTCTCATCAGTAAGCCAGACAGGCACCGTGCGAATGGTTATGCTGTGCGCCAGTTGCTGCTCCAGCCGCGTCTGGTCCCCCTTAGGTATCCAGAGTCCATCGACTGGGGGAGGTGTAGGCAATCGCGTAGCGGCGTCGATGGGAACGGGAGCCGACAGCGAGTTCACGGCTGTGACGGCGGTAGCCGCAGCCGAAGGCGTGTCTGGGGGGGAGAGCGGGTCGTCGTCAGGGTGTCCAATCTCGCCTGTCCAGGCGACAACAGTGTGATTCCATGGCGTCGCATCGGACGAGAGATAGGCGAAGGAGTCGATGAGGGCCGACTGGCCACGGCGGGGCTTCAGATCCTGCATGGCGGAGCGAGTCAATATCAAAAGATCCTGACGAGTGGAACGTGGGAGAATGAAATATTCAATCAGAGGAGAAGGGGACGAGAAGCCTCAGAAGAGGAGGAGAGGCCACAGAAGAGGAAGGAACGAAGGGCCTCAGAATAGAAGGGACCAAGAAGCCTCAAGAAACAGAAGAAAAAGGAACGAGAGGTCATGAAGAGTCAGGCAGGCTCGTCGGCGTCGGCGTCGGCGTCGGCATCGAAAACTATGTGATCTGCGCGGACGAAATTCATATCCCAGGGCTTGCTTCTTTCTCGAAGCCGCAAAGTCAAGTTTGAAATGCACTCACCCAAGCGCCACCCTTGTGGTATGTCACAGCATGCGGGATGTTGAAGGTCGCAGAGATGATGTTTCCAGTCAGGGAGAGCTCGGGGTTGGCTGCGCGAATCTCAGAGAGAGACTCACGGCGCGCCATTGTGCCGTTGCGCGCAAAGATCGATGATGATTCTGGTGGTTTCGTACTGCTTCAATGTCTCGAGGAAGTCTGGAGGAGGGGGAGGGGTACAAAGTCAGCTGCTAGCAACAGGCGGCAGTGGGCGGTGGGTGGCAGGTATCTTACTTTAGTACTAAACGCTTTTGATACTTGGTGCGGAATCTTCAATGCGATGGCGGGGTGCTATCGCTGAAGGGCAAAAGTAACAGCTGAGCTCTCGTAGTACCGAGTTGGTTGACCAGTACGAGGTGTTTCACGAAAGATAGGTAGAGGTAAGGAAAGGGGAGGAGGCGGAGGTATCAAGGGATGTTCGCTGAGAGAGCTGCAGGCGTAAGGCAGGTGCTTCGCGAATTGTGATGTGCTGAAATTTCAAATCGCTTCGCTACTGGAGACGTGCAAGGCGCAGGGAGAAAGAGCAAGAGGGAAACCCGTTTCATGCTTGGACAATAGAAAGGTGTGGCTTAATACTGCTACTAGTACTCTGGGGGCGTCGCAACGTTATCTCCTTTCCATCAATTCCCTTGGACTCAAGTCGACGACCTGTGACTTGGCCGTCGCCCTATCGGGAGCTCCAGCAGCGGGTCGTGGCCCCTTGTCAGCCGTGGCTCGTTCGAAGCTTGTTCTATGGTTTTCTGCAAACGGGGGCGACATTAACATTAATGAGGGGCGTTTACCATTGAAGAGGACAAGGATAACCAAATCATAGTCCGACTAAAAGGTAGTAGGTGCCATCCTTTTGCTACGTACATTAGAGTTTTGTAGTTGTAGCGCTCGCACAAAGGGAGCTATTATTGGCACATGGTGCAACGCTGTCGAGATTCTCACAACCTCAGCCCGCACACAACCGTTGAAACACCTTCACACCCAACCAGATGCCGCTCTCTTCACCACGTCCGTCCATAAATTCACTCAAAGAGGGGGTTTAAGGAAGGCTGTTCGTAAACACCTCTCGGGCCGAATGAAAATCTAGGCATTCCCTTTGTATGAGCCTCCTTGTCTGTCTACAGAAACTTGCCGGGTACTTCGTTAGGCGCCGGCAACTCTCTACCTTTGCCCTCGACCTGTATTCGACTTGCTGGAAGACAGACACCCTTTTGGGGACATGTGCGCCAGAACGCAGGTGGTGACCTCTGGCTAGCAAACGCAATGAAATGAAGCTCGTTGGCAACCTAGGCAGTGGAGCAACACTAAGGCAATTCCAGCACAAGCCTCGGAAAACGAAATATCGCGAATGGGGCGAAATGGTTCATGGCAATTCATCAGGCAAAAGGCACGCCGCCCGGAATACGGAGTACATACTTGGCACCCACGACTCCACGCAATAGTGAGGCTGTGGTTGGATCCAGCGGAGATTCTCCGTACGGAGTAGCTGAGCGGGGGAGCGGCCATTGCTTCTTCCCCCAGGCCTGACGAAGACCACCCCTTTTTGCCGCTGGCAAGGGAAAAAGGAGCTCGTTCAGGAGAAGGCAGCTTGTGCTTGTGCGTATAAACTCTATCTGAGACTGCCGGCGGTGAATAAATAAAAAAATTCCGCAGCATGTGACTTCAACAAGAATAATTTCATTTCTTTGTTTAATCCCAGCCCATGTGTTCAGTGCCCGAGTATTGTATGGCTGCCAATTTTCAAAGCTGAGATGCTTGCAGGTGGGCTCAGGCACGGAGCAACCGTTGGATGCAATCCTGCATATATGCACCGGCTCAACGTGGTGCCAATTTGAACAGTTGCCCGTTCACAATGGGATTGGAGCATTGCTGCCTCCGTCCGTCCCTGACAGCTATGCCACTAAAATACCCGCAGCTGTATGTACAAGCTGTTGCTAATGATGTAGAGAGAGACTCTAGAGCGTCATATCGGAGCAGAACGTCCTGTCGTGCACGATATGCATCCGGGATTTTAATTACTCGATTAACCTTGAATATCTCCGATGCTGAAACTTGACGGCTTCGATTATACTACAGTACAGCTTGCACTTGCACTTGGGACGGACCTACGGGAGCACCATCGTGGAGAGATGGATGGAGCTGTTTCACGTGCTTTTCTGAAGCTTACCCACTTCCACTTGACGAAGATGTGGATGCGAGTGACTTTTTCCAGCCAGAGAGAAGCCAGGGAGAAAAAAATGTCGCGCGTCACAGAAGCCGATCTGCAAGTAGTCAAAATCGTTTGGCAACGAGATGGTTCACTTCCTAAAGGACGCTAGTACGACAAGCAAAGCTGCAAGTTGATACGGCCACTACGTCAAGCTTACGCGTAGATTTTGCAACGTTCTTTTCAACTGGGCGTTATTTTGCTAGTGAGTCGGGGAATACAGTTACGAGCTAGAATTCTAGATTGTGAGTGGGCAAACGCAAAGGACGCCATGATGCTTCCTGCTGCACGTGAAAAAGAATGGATATTTTTGTAAGAAGATGAGGATATCCTTCATATTGGTGTTGGTGTCGATTTAGTCTTGGTTCTGGTTGATTTGAACTCAACGATGAACTTGAACCACCAACCTTATCAATTCCCGGTCGAGGTCTACAAATATGAGCAACGTCAACAGCATAGAGGACGTATCTGAATAGAAAATAAAATAGCTGCGTATTTGCCTGCCGATAATCAAAATCCTGCATTAGCACCCAGCAAAATGCGCGCTTCGCCCATGACGTGGATGGCCTACCCTGCAGCGGATGGCAAATCGCGACAAATCACGTGACCTCGCGCTGCCATCCCCAATCTTCTTCTCGCTTCCGTCTCGGTATCGGCGTCACCTCGCTTCAACAACCCACAACATCCGGGAATCCGCCGACAATCAGCCATCGCGACGACAGCTTCGCTCGTCTCGTTGTTTCGCCATGTCGGCTTCTCCCCCACCGTCGCCGTCGCAACACGCCACAGCCCACGCCTACGCCAGCAATGGGCTGGAGATCCTGCAGGCTGCCAGCGATGCGGCTCAGGCCATCCAGAATCACCATCCTCTGCAGAATGCCGCGGCCGAAGCCGTTGCCCAGTCCCATGGCGTCGGCGTGCCCATCGCGCCTGCGCCAGAGCTGGCGCCGGGACAGCTTCAGCAGCATCTCGTGGCCGGGCCGGGAGGCGTCATGCGGGATCCCACCATCAACCCCAAGCTGACGCGACTTCGACGCGCCTGTGATATGTGCAGCATGCGCAAGGTCAAGTGCGACGACTCCAACATGCCTTGTCGCCCTTGTCGCGAGCTGGGCGTTGACTGTACCTTCAATCGCGAGACCAAGAGACGCGGGCCGCCGAACAAGCATGCCGAGGCTGCCAAAGCGGCCAAGAGAGCTCGCATCGACCAAACTGTTCCCCCTCCCGGATTCCACTCGTCTCCATCGCCTCAGAACGCCGCCAAGACGCTCATGACCATCTCGACTGATGGCGTCTTGGATGCGGAGGCAATTGCGCCAATGCCTGTGCTGGAGCTCCTGGTGGACGATTTCTTTACATATATACATCCGCTTGCCCCATTTCCCCACGAGCCCACCTTCCGACAGTCCTTTGCGAATAGAGAGGATCGATTGAAGCCCGAGTTCCTGGGACTGCTGGCCAGCATGATTGGTACTTTGGTGGCATCGTTTCCACGCAGTGCGAGAGAACATCTTAAGGCGCAGCACAGCACGCACCTGTTCCCCAAGGCCATTGTCATGATTGAAAAATGTCGTGATATTGCCCTCCTTACACGTGGGAGCAGGTGGGTTTTGAAGCAACCAAAAACCCTAGACGATGCTGCCACCAGCTACTTTCTGGGATTGGCATCCGGCTATACATTGCAGTGGAACGCATCTCGCCACTTCATGGCCGAAACTCTGACTCTGCTTAGAGAACTTGGCTTTAGCAGGCCCAAACATCCCGGAGAGCTGCCTACCTTTGGAAGTGACAGCTTTGCTCCTGATTCGATGCCGTTTAATCACGTGAAGGACCAGATTGGCAAGCGTATCTTTTGGTGCCTACTACTAGGCGTTCGGTAAGGCTTCTTGATTGACACAATTTCTTGTTGTCTATCGACTGCTCACTAACTCCATCTATAGCTCGTTTTCACAGCTTGGCGCATCCCATACTGATATCGTTATTGCCCCATCAACACCCAGTCTCCCCTATCCCGCGTACCCCGAGAACGTAGACGATATTTGCGTTCTTGCAAATGAGATCATTCACCAAGCAGAGGGCAGTGTAACGCTTCTCACTGGCTTTCGCTTCGGTATTGATATCTACACAACCATGAATGGCGTCGTCAGCTTGGAGCTAGCCTACGGCATGAGCACGCTTCCCTGGGCAGACCAAAGACTCCTCCTCAGGGATGGCCTTTTGGCTGCCAAAAGTATCATTGATAATCTGCCACCGGAGCTTCAGCTGGGAAACTCCGGAGACGAAACAAATGCTCTGGCTGGCATGGAAGATTCCGGCCTCCAGTACGTGCCGCCAGTGTGGCCCAACACGCAGCCACCACACGATGTGCGCAACATCATCAAGACACAACCTACGAGACGCCGACAGCTTCAGTACGAGATACAAAAAGCTAATATTTTTGTCTCTCAACTGGCTACGCGATCATATTTTGTGGAACTGTACTTTAACCTGAGAGATGTCCACCTGAGCGAGCAGGAACAGACTCTCGAAGTTGAGGGCACAAGTGAAGAGGACAAGGCCATTCAACAAGACGATAAGGAGATTTTGGAGTTCATGTCTACTGAGCGAGAGATTATTGTTCAAAATCTCCTGACCGTGCTGGGATCTATCTCGCAGCGAAATCTCGAACCCAACGGAGGATCTCTGATCAACAAGATTCGCCAGGTTGCGTCCACGCTACTAAACGATGCCCCCGAAAGGAAGGGACCGTTTGCCATCAAATCAGAAGAGGCTCTGTCCCAGCTCCTTGAAGTCCTAGTGAAGCTCGAAAAAACAGGCCCTGTGGGAGAGACTCGCGCACCAGACCCGCTTCAGATGACGGCAGAAGATGAAGAGGAAGAGCTGCGACATTGGGCCGACTTGAGGGAATACCAACTGCGCTTTGCCGCAAATGGCGGCTTTGCCGGAGACTTGTAAGATGGTTTCCCGTCCGGAACTGGGTTTTCTTCTTCTTCTGCTTTGTGTAGTCTCTGCATGTCGACTCGGTCGAACGACACCCTAAAATGCCCGTCAAATTATTTCATGCTTGACAGAGGATGAAGCAACTATGTATTACTGTCAACTTTTGGACTTGAGTAACAATTCGTTAAGGACGCAAGTAAAGATCACCGCTGTAGTTAGTAAATAAGAGTACGTCGGTAGTTTACTCTTGATCCCCATCCTGAAGCTTTTAAGCAATAGCATGAGGACGCATGTAGAAGCCAAGAACTAGGAGGGAAAAGAGAACCAAGATAGCAAAAAAAGAAGAAGCGAAAAACATAATAGCCGGTCGCTGTTTTATTGCTAGACTGACAGAGATGAGATGCGGCCTTTTACTCTACCTCTAATAATACTCGATGATGGGGTCTGACACCCACTGTTCGGAATTGTATCTTAGACCACTTAACAGAAATTCAAAGTTATTTACCGCTACATATATATATATATATATATATATATAGACACGTGATAGCCTTCTAGGTTTAACAGGGGAGAACTCTCTTATGATGTCGTTACAGAACACTGCTCTCCTTAGGAGAGATTAAAACGCGCCTATTTATATCACCCAAGATAAATAAGAAAAGCGACAGAATATGATAAACTACAGGCGGCAGTATAAGGAAGAGAAGTGATGCTCATCGAAAAGGTCTCCTCTTTTTCAGATGAAGATGCAATGTATTGAATGCATAGGTGATAGGAGGCTGTCTCTTCCATAAATGCGTGATACTTGGGGTATTATTTGCCGTTCTACTCTGGTCATCTCGAAGATTAGCCTTATGGGAGTAGTGAATGAAAGTCATGTGACTACAACAACCTACTACCTTAGGTATTAGGTATTGACTGCAGAGTAGGTGCCTCCATGTTCTCCCCACTCCATCCTCCGTATCATCGCGCGTTTTTCTACGCTTTATTCGCGGACTTCCATCAACCGTCCTACGTATTTCGTTATGGAAAACACTACCTATTACTCTCGGTGGTGTTAGCGTTATACGCGACGAGGAAGATGGCAGCCCGACACAGCCTTTTTCATCGTCTGGGTCAGTGAAATAGTCCTCGTACCTCTCCTCGATAATATTGCTCGGAGACTGTTGCCTGCGAAGCAAGACCTGGAAATTCCGACGCCTACTCAACGCGCTCGTCCCTATTACGCAGTCCGTTGAAAGGGTCGGGATCTTGTTGGCAGCGGACAGTGAGTAGAGGTTGTTGCGTCAAGGCATACGTGTAGTGACTCCCTCCTCCTGTCTGCCGCCGTTGCCAGCACATCATCCTCAGCAATATTGTCGTGTGAAGATAGGGGGACTTTATAACGTCATTACTATTAAGATTAATGCCTCTGCTTTTAGGCCGTGGTATAATTATATAGAAACAAAGTCGGTCTTCTTTAGTTAATATGCCGCCGCCTTGAAGCCATACTTTTTACGGTCCCAAATAAATCTGGAAAAAATCGATAATAAATCCGTTTTAGTCGGCCAAAGTGCGCAAAATATGTTGCTGTAGATCTTGTAAGCGTAATACTATAACTAGTAGCTAATAAAAAACTACTATACAAACCATATCTTTATTATCACGAGGTAAAAGACCCAGCTGTAACGACGGGTTAGGTAGCAGTGCAGCCGGTAACCTCATCAAGCCGGACCTATTGGGCAAATATTCCATATCCCCAGAGTAGCAGATGACCTGCTTAGCCAATTCTTGGATGTTGCCAATAGCCATGCCAAGACTCGTGTCAGGATCCGCACTTTTCGACTGAAGAATGAGCATGGCAATTGATTAGGGCGTTCGTAGTTGCATACGTGGCTTTGTAGTCTTGATTATCGTCTTTTCTTCTAATCAGGCGGAACAGCTCTATATTCCGCACCCAGTTTTGTATTACCTCTATTGCTAGGTTTTCGACAGCTCCCATGTGTAACGATTCCATCAAACCATTAAGCCAAACAGGGCAAAAGATTAGGCCAATAAACGCATTTGTAGCGAATATTGCGATGGAACCAGCTAGTTATAAGGGATCTAGCAGTTACTACGGCCACTTACTGTGCCGGATCGTAACACCATGACATTCAGAATGACGGCAATTCTTGCAGCGGGGTACTTGTATCGAGTACTTCCCACTACATGAAAATATAATAGACAAATATAAAACTAGAATTCTAGTTTTCCAGATTCCCTTCCTTATTCAGATACCTGAGTTAACGCTGCTTTAACATAAGTAGCCCCTGAGTATAACCTGAGTAATGCCTGAGTTAAGCTGACAGTTTATTTTTAAGTGGAGTTATATTTTCCCACACACCCCTATGCTCTATTATTATATAAAAAGGCATATATAGCTTATTAAATACTGATAAATAGAAAATGCAAGTTGTACTGTAAGTAAGGAGTATAATAGGCTGAGCTCCTATAGGTAATTTTGAAGTTTATAATATTATTAATATTTATTAATAGTAAGTGTATTACTATAAAATTAGTAGAATTATATAATATCCCATTTATAAATATAATATTTCTGGTAAGTTTTAAAATTAAATTTTTATTAATATAACTATTATTAGAGATTTTTATAATTTTTTTTCTATATAATACTTTATATATTTATTATTATAGTAATATAAGGGGTTAAATATTAAATATATTACTAATTCTTTTTTTATATTATTTTTTTATTTTATAATTAAAATATTAATTATATAGTTAATTCTGGTATATTTCTAGGTTATTTTAATAGTAATTTTTATTATAGAAATTATTATATTAGATCTAGAACTATTAATTAAGAACCTTTTTTTCCTAATATTAGATATATAATAGTTTATTATATTATTAATTTAATAATAATAGTAGTTTTTTATAAATAGGGTATTATACTATAGTTATACTTTTTCTTATTCCAGGAACTAATCTTTAGTTATAATAAGGTAATAAAAGTTTATATTAATATATTTTATTATCCTATTATTCTCGGATATTTATTATTATATAATTCCCTGCTATGTAAGCTTTTACTAGAATTTACCTAGGTTATTATCATGACCCAACGCCACGGTCGCAACAACAGGCCTCCCGGGCAGGCAACACCCGGCTTAACCACAGATAGCTCAGCTAATAGGACCAAAGTCGTCTCTGGTCGACACAACCATACATAACCTAAGTTATCTCCGGTTAACACAACTATATATAACCTAAGTTATCTCTGGTTAATATAATTATACATAACCTAAGTTATCTCTGGTTAACATAACTATAGATAACCTTACTAGTATAACTAAATATATAAACTTTATTTTATATACTTATTTAAAATAATTAAATAACTAGTTATAAATATAAAATAATATTTAATTATATTTATAAAATATTTTTTATAATTATATAAATACTTATTATTATTTTCTTATATAATTATTTACTAGTCTAGCCTAGTTTATTTACTAATATAAACCTAGTATAGGTTTATCCCTTAAAAATCCCTTTTATATTAAGTTTATAAAAGCTTAGTTTATTATATATTTATAACTTTTATTTAAATAATTACCTTAAATTATAAATAATAAATTATAAAAATAATTAAATAATTAATTACTAAATTCTAAATATTAAAATAAATTAAAAAAATAAAATTTAAAGTAAGTATTATAATAGTAATATTAAAATTTTAGGGCTATTTAAAAATATAATAATTATAGCTATATTTTAATAAAAACTATTAATTATTATAATTAAGGGAACCTAATATTTACTAAATTTTAAAAAATTAATTTATTAATAGTAAATATTAGTAGATTTTATAATAAATTTATTAACTAAAATTATAAAAAAGCCTTAGTTTTTAATAATTATTATAAATAAACTATTAAAATATATTTAACTTAAAATTATAAATTTTATATTAACTAAAGTATATATATTATAATTTTATAATTATTAATAATATTTTTATAAATTCCTAAAATAAATTATTAATAATAAAAGCTTAAATTAAGTAAAGTATTTTTAGATAATATTTTTTTATTTTACTAGTATTAAATAATTACTTTTATTAATTTATTACCCTTAAATAAATAATAATATAAAATATATTAACTAGGAGGTATAGGCAATTTTTTATATTATAATTTTTTTTTTAGTATAATTAAGCTAATTATTTACTAATTTATTAATTTATATTAAATAATAAAAATTTATTTATTACTAGTATAAGCTTAAGCTAGTTATTAAATAATTATAATATTAATTTAGTTTAAAAAGCTAATATAAGTCTTATAAATATTATATTATTAAAAAAATAAGTAATAATATTTTTTAAGTAATTAAAAAAAAAGTTAAAGTTAATATAAATAGCTATTATATTTTTATAATAATAATAATAGGAAAATATTAATTATAAGTAATATTTAATTAAGAAATTCTAGGTTAGGGATATAATTTAGTTATTTATATAATATAATAAGCTGAGCTCCTATAATTAGTATAAGAGGGATTCCTAAAAGATAAACCTTATATTAGGTTTATATTAGCAGATAAATTAGGCTAGATATTTAAGTAAGGTAAATAATTATATAACTAGTAAAAAATATTTAGTAAATTTAATCTAAATATTATATTTATAACTAATTATTTAATTATTTTAAATAAATATATAAAATAAAGTTTATATATTTAGTTATATTAGTAAAATTATTTATAATTATATTAACTAAGGATAACTTAAGTTATATATAATTATATTAACTAGAGATAATTTAAGTTATATATAATTATATTAACTAAAAATAACTTTAGTTTTATTAGCTAAGTTATTTAAGGTTAACTTAGGTATTACTTACCTAGGAAGCCTATTATTATAACTATAATATTAGGTTATAATATAATATCCCCTTTTTATTAATTTTATCTTTAAGGCTATTTTTATTATTATATAGCTTTTATAAATTTTTTTTTTCTAGTAAATATATCTTTTATTTTTTATTTTCTTATTATATTAGAATATAATATTATTAAGTATAAGTTTTTTTTAAAGTTTATTATAATATTAGGTTTACTAGTTAAATTTATTAAAGATTTTAGTTTTATTATACCTTAATATACTTTTTATTATATTATAAAATATACTTATTTTATTACTAAAAAGTCTTTAATTTATTATTATATTTATATTTATTATAAGTTAATAGTTTATAATATAAGTAATATAAATATAAAAGCTTATATATTATTTTTTATTTTATTTTAGTATTATATTTTCTAATTATTTTTAAATATTTATATTATTTATAAAAAAGATTATTTAATTACTTAATAAAAATAAGTAAAAAAAGCTTTTAAAAAAGTAATAGTTTATTTTTATTATATTTATAAATAAAAATAATAGTTATATAAAAAAACTATAAAAATAGTTTTTATAGTCTTAAATTATTAAAAGAGTTAAAGGCTATTAATTATTAGGCTAAGGAGGAGTATTAGGCTAAGTTAGTATAGGTTTAAGAAAAAAAGGCTTAGTTTTTTAATTTTTTAGGGCTTATATTTACTAATATTAATTAGTTTTTTTTTACTATTAATTTAGGGTTTTTAAATCTAAATTCTTTTATTTTATTAGGGAGTATTCCTTTATTATTATCCTAGATAATTTTTAAGGTATAGGTTTTTTTATTATAGTTTTTTATTATATTTATAATTATTTATATAATTTATTTTAAAAGATTTTTAAAATAATACTAATATATTTAAAATTATTTTCTAGTTTTTAATACCCACCCGCCCCTAGAAAATATATTAAACAACTACTCCTACTTATATTATTTAATAAAACTAGAAAATTAAAGTTTTTATAAATATAAAAATTTATTTTGAGGTATTTTTTAATAATATAGTTTTAGAAATAAAATAATATTATCAAAAGTAATTTATAAAACCTTAAAAATAATTTAACCTTATATTTTAAAACCTTTACTAGTCTCCCTCCCTTTCCCCCCCCCACTTCTTCCTCATCTTTTTTTCCTCCTTCCTCCCCCTTTCCCCCTTCCTTTCCGCCTTTCTTTCCCTCCCTTCCTCCCCCCCCCCCTCCCCCTTTTTCCTTCCCTTTCCTCCTCCCCTCTCTCTCTTCCCTCTCTTCTCCCCTTTCTTTCCCTTCCTCCTCCCCTCCTCTTCCTCCTCCCCCTTCCCCCCCTCTTCTCTTCTCTCCCTTCCCTTCGCCTTCCCCCTGCTCGTCTCCACTCCTTTCCCTCTCTCTTTCCCCCCTCTTTCCCCCCCCTTTCTCTTCCTCCTTCCTCCTTTTCCCTCTCCCCCCCCCTCCTCCCTCCCCCCCCCGCCCTCTCCCCTTTCCTCCTTCTTTCCTCTCCTCTTCCTTCCCTCCCGCCCTCTCCTCTCCTCTTCTTTCCTCCTCCCCCCCTCGCTTTCTCCCTCTTCCTCTTCTTCCTCTTTCTCCCTTCTCGGCCCCTCTCCTTCTTCTCTCCCGTCCTTCTCCCCCCCCTCCCCCCCCCTCTCCCCCCCCCTCCTCTTTTCCCCCCCTTCTCCTCCCCCTCCCCCCCTCCCTCTCTTTCCTCCCTCTTCTCTCTTCTCTTTTCTCCTTTCCCTTCCTTCCTCTTTCCTCTCCTCCTCCCTCTTTTCTCTCTCCCCCTCCCACCCCCTTTCCTCCTTCCTTCCTCCTCCCTCCTTTCCCCCCCCCTCCCTCCCGTCCCTTTCTCCTTCCTCCCTCTCTTTCTCCCGCCCCGTTCCCTCCTTTCTCCCCTTCCCCTCCCGCCCTTCTCCTCTCCCTCTCCCTCCTCTCCCCCTCCCTTCTTCTCACCCCCCCCCCTTCCCCTCCCCTTCCCTTCTTTCGTCCCCCCTCTCCTCACCCTTTCCCCCTCCCTTCGCCCTCTCTTCACCTCCCTCTTTTCCTTCTTCCTCTCTCCTCCTCCACCTTCTCCCCCCTCCCCCTTCACGCTTCCTTTTCTCCCTCCCCCCTTTCCCCTCGCCTCCTTCCCCCCCTCCCCTCTTCCCTTCCTCCCTTTTCTCCCTCTTCCCTCCTCCCTCTTACCCTTCCCTCGTCTATAAGTTAATCGTGGCTACGTACCTTATCTTAACAACAGACTTTTTTATTACCTTATTATAACCTAAAATTTTTCTTCAAAACATAAAAAAAATATATTTAAATATACTATTTTTACATTTCATTACCACCCTCCTCCCTACTCGTCCTAGAATAATCGAATCAGTTATTATATATTAAATACGGAACCTAAACTCAATAACTTAATACTTTTACGAGGTATAATATACCAACTATATCTCGCCAACACCTACTCTCAAAGTTCCTCTCGCAAAATCCTTTAAATCCCCTCTATGACTATTCTACTTCTCCCAGTTCCCATCCCATCCTCCTCCTTCCCACCCACACCCTACCCAAAATACCCCTCGACCTCTCCGTATCCTATCCTCACCTTCTCTCAAAAAAGCTTCCCATCCATTATATCATTAGATAAGATTCTTCTTCCCTTCTCTTCCTCGTTCCTGTCCCTCTCTCCTTTCTTTTCTTCTCCTTACTTCCCCCCTTCTCCCTGCCTTCTCTCTCTCCCCCGCCCTCCCTCTTATCGCTTCTCCGTCTTCCCCTCCCACTCTACACCCCCCCACTTCTTTCACCTCTCCCCTCCACCACTTCTACCTTCTTCTTCTTCCTCCCCCTCCTTTCTCCCCTTTCATTTCGTCTTTTCCCCTCTCCTCCCCCCTCCTCTTTTTTCCGCTCTTTTCCTTCCTTCCTCCTTTTCTCTTTTCCTCCCCCCCCTCCCTCTCTTCCCTCTTCCCCCTCCTTTCCCTCTTCTTCTCTCCCGCCCTCCCCCCGTCCCCCTCTCTTCTTCCCCCCCTCGCCTTTTTTTCTCTTTCTTCTCCCCTCCTCCCCCCCTCCTTCCGTTTCCCCCCCCTTTTCCTCGTCTTCCTCTCTCCTCCCTCCTCTCCCCCCCTCCGTCTCTTTCTCTTCCTCCCCTTCTCCCTCCTTCTCCCCCACCTTCTCATCTTTCCTCCCTCTTCCTCCCGTCTCCGCCCCCCCCTTCCCCCCCTCGCCCCTCCTTCCTCCCCTTCCTTCCTCCTCTCCCCCTCTACGCCCTTCTCTCCGGTCCCCCTCCCCCTTCCTTTCTTCTTCTCTTTCTCATCCCCCTTCTTTCTTCCTTCCTCCCCCCCCTCCTCCCCCTCTCTCCCCTTTCTCCTTTTCTCCCCCCGCTTTCTCTCCTTCCCCCCTCCTTCCCTCCCTCCTCCCCCCCCTCTCTCTTTCCGTTTTTCCTTTCTTCCTCGCTCCCTCTCCTTTTCTCTTCCCCCCCTCGCCCCCTTCCCTCCTTCTCCCCCTCCTCCTTACTCCCCTTCCTCTTCCCCCTCCCTCTTCTTCTTCTCTTTCGCCTCCCCCCACCCTTCCTCTTCTCCCATCTTTCTCCCTTTTCCCTTCCCCCCCGCCTCTCTTTTCTTCCCTTCCCCCCCCCTCCCTCCCCCTTTTCTCCTCTCCTCTCCATTCTTTTCCTCTTTCTTTCTCTTTTTTCCCTTTCCTCCTCCTTCTTCTTTTCCCCCCTCCTTCCTCCCTCCTTTCCGCCTCTCTTCCCTCCTTTTCTTTTTACTTCTTATAGCGGGATCGGCCCTGGAAAAATATAATAATATATAAATAAAAATATTATAAAATATAACCTACGAGTAAAACCTAAGAAATATTAATTTTTATATATGAATTTAACTCTTAAAATATTATTTACTAAAATAAATTAAAATAAACCTACTAAAATAAGTTATTAAAAAATAAAAAATTCCTAAAATAATAAAAAGATATAAATTTTTTTAGTTTGTATTTATCTATAATAATTTATTAAATTTATATATTTATTTATAGATTTTATAAAAAGAAATTTAAATAATAAATCCCCCTGTTCTTCCGTCTCTCCCGCTTCCCCCCTCTTTCCCGCTTTCCCCCCCGCTCTTCTTCTCGTACTCGTCTACATACTCCTCCTTTTCTCCCCTTATTTCTCCGCTCCTCTCTTTCCTTTTCTCCTCCCCCCCCTTTTTCGTTCGTCCCCTCCTCCCCCCTCTTCTCTTTCATCGCTTTTTTTTTCCCCCCCTTTTTCTCCCCTTCCCTTTTCCTCTTTTCTCTCTCTCCGCCCTTCCTCTTCTCTTCCCCTCTTTCCCCCCTCCACCTTCTCTTTCTTCCCTCCTCCCTCTCCCCTTCTTCTCTCTTTCCCTTCTCCCCCTTTTCTCCGCTTTCTTCTCCCCCCCTCCCTCTTTTTCCTTCCTCCCCCCCCTCTTTCCGCCTTCTCGCTCCCTCCTTTTTTCCCCTTCTCTTTTCTCCCCACTTCGCCCCTCCTTCCTCCCTCCTTTTCGCTCCCCCCCCCCTCTTTTCCCTTCCTCCTCCCCTTTCTTTTCTCCTCTTTCCCCCCCTCCCCCCCGCCTCTTCTCCGCTCTCTTCCTTCTCTTTTTTTTCTCCTTCCCCTCGCCCCCTTCTTTTTCCTCCCCTTCCCCTTCCTCCCCCGTCCCTCTTCGCCTCCTCCCTGCCCCCTCCTTTCTCTTCCCGGCCTCCTTCCTCTCCCCCCCTTCCCCTTTCCGTCTTCGTCCCTTCTCCCCCCCCTCCTTCCCCTCCTTTCTCCCTCCTTCTTCTCTCCCTCTCCCCCCCCTTCTCCCCCTTTTCTCCTCCCTCCCCTCCTTTTCTCTTTTTCCCCCCCCTCCCCCCCCTTCTTCCCCCCGTTCTTTCCTTTCTCTTTTCTTCTCCCCCTCCCGTTCCGCTCCACTCCCTTCTCGTCCCTTCTCCTTCTTCTTCCTCCCGCGTCTTCTCCCGTTTTTATCTCTTTCCTTCTCTCTTCCTTTTTCTTCTTCCCCCCTTCCCTCCCCCTCTCCTCTCTCTCCTCTTTTTCTCTTCTTCCTCCCTTCCTCCCCTCCGCTCTTTTTCTCTTCTCTCCGCCCGTCCTCTCCTCCCCGCCCTCGTTCTCTCCTCCCCCTCTCTCCTTTTCCCTCTCCCTTCCTTCCCCCTTCTTTTTCCTCCCCCTTCACTCTTTCTCTTTCCCTCTTCGTCCCCTCTTCTCCTCCCCCTCCGCCTCCCTTCTCCGGCTCTCTTCTTTCCCTTTTTCTCGCTCCCTCCCTCATCCCTCTCTTCCCTCGCTTCTTCCCCTTCTTTCTCCACTTCTCTTCCCTTTCCCTCCCTCCCCTCACCGTTACATCTTCCCCCTCTCCCCTTCTTTTCTCCTCCTTTCGTTTTCCCCTTCCTCCCCCTTTTCTTCTTTTCTCTCCCTCCCCCCTCTTCTTTCCTACTCCTCCACTCTTCTCCCCCCCCGCCCTCTTCCCCCTCTCCTTCCCCTCCTCCCTTTCCCCCCTTCTCTTCCCCTTCTCTCTCTCCCTTCCTTTCTCCCCTCTCTCCACCCCCCTCCCTCACCCCCCCCCTTCCGGGCTTCCTTTTTTTCCCCGACCTCTCCTTTCCTTCTTTTCTCCTTCCCCCCTCGCTCCTCTTCCCATCTCCGCTGTCATACTCCCTTAGAAGTTATGGTTTATAAAATTTAAAGAAAATTAATAAAATATTATAAACTAGATTTTCTAAAATAAAAAAATAAATATAAAAACTATTACTTAATTTTTTATATTTTATTACTAAAAAAAAGTTTTAATAAATAAAATATAAAGAATTATTAAAAAATAAATTATTATTAAAAGTAAAAACTTAAATATAAAATTAATAAATAATATTACTAAAATATAAAATAATTAGTAAACTCTATTATTTAATAATAAAAAAAATATAATAAAGTATACATC
>ML974123.1:51315-158854 GCA_010015515.1 Trichoderma sp. TW21990_1
GTATATAAACCACAAAAAAAACCACAAAAAACTAAAATATCTTATTTTATAATTTATTAATAATAATAAAAATATTATTAATATTATATTTATTATTAGTTTTTTAATAAAAGAGTTTAATAAATAATTAATAATATAAAACTTTAAAAGTACTCTAGTACTAGTAGTAATTATAATTTATTATAAGGTTTTATTAACTAACTATTTTATATATAAATATAGTTTAAATAATTTTTTTAATAACTTTTTTATTTTTTAAAAGTATAAAAATATACTAATAGTATTTTATAATTTTTATATTTATATAATAGGTATTTATAAATTATTTAATTATTTTTTATAATTTTACTAATACCTAGATTTTATTTTTTTTATTAGTATCCCTTAAATAAGTTAATTTTTAGGGAATTATTCTAGTATTATCTTTTATATATTTTTAATTTATTAAAAATAAGGTTTTATTTTTAATTATAAAAAAATATTAATTAATACTAGCTATAATATTTTTTTTTATTTTTTTAAATATATAAAATAAGTTTTAGTATAAATTAAAATATTTTTTTTTAATAAGAGTTTATATTTAATAATATTTTTTAATTTTTATAAGTATAATTTTAAAATTATATTATATAAGCTTTAAATATTTTTTTATTAAAGTATTTATTTTTTTTATAGTAGCTTATAGATTTTTATAATTTAAATATCATAATTTATATTTATTACTAATAAATAAACTTATTTTTTAATATTTTAAATATAATTATTAGTTTTTTTTATATATATAAATATTATAGTTTAGGTCGTGAGTTTTTTAAAAAAAAGGATATTAAATATAATATTCTTTTATATTTATTAACTAAGAATTCTTTTAATTATAAAATTAAATATATTTATTTTATAATAATAGGTCTTATAAAGTTATATATTTAAATACTAGTACTGTTATAATAGCTTTTTTAAAGGCTTTAAATTTTTAAGGGCTTTTTTATATATTAATAAAATAGTTTTTTATTTTATTTAGATTTTTTTTTTTTTATAGATTTTAAGTAATACTATAATTTTATATAATTTTTAATAAATTATTAATAGTAATTTACTAAAATAAAGAATTTTATATTTCCTTTATTATTTCGGGATTTTTATTTTTTAAACTATTATTAGTAAGGTTTATTTTAATTATTTTAGTAAATAATATATTTTAGGAAATTAATTTTTATATATAAAATTAGTATTTCTTAGGTTTACTAGTAGATTTATATTTTATAATATTTTTAGAATTGTTATATAATATTACTATTATGCTTTTTATAAAAAAGGTAATATTATAAAAAAACTAAATGTAACGATTCCATCAAACCATTGAGCCAAACAGGGCAAAAGATTAGGCCAATAAACGCATTTGTAGCGAATATTGCAATGGAACCAGCTAGTTATAAGGGATCTAGCAGTTACTACAGCCAACTGTGCCGGATCGTAACACTAAAGTATATAATATAAAATATATAATTTTAAAATATAAATTACCTACAGAAATTATCTTTAATAAAAAATTAATATTTATATTTAAATATTAATAAAATACTATAGTAAAAATAGGAATAAACTATAAAACTAGTATTATTTACTACCCTTAGATAAATAGATAAATAGAATATATTAATTAAATAATTAAAACCTACTTATAAAGCTATATTAACTTTAACTAAAATAACTAGGTTAAATATTTACTAAATATAAAATTCTCTTATAATAATTTAGTCTTAGAATTAATAAAACTCTTACTATTTTATATAAATAAAAAATATTATTTATAAATATATAAAATATTATAAAAAGAAAAAAAATATATAAAAAGCTATACTTAAGGTAAATAAGTTTAAGGAATTATATTAAAAATTATATATATAACTTAAATTTATATAAAAATATATAAAAAAATATATAAATATAAAAAAGCTTAAAAAACTAATTTTTTAAGAAAAAAATATAATTTATTTATTTTAATATATTTAAAAAGAAAAATAAGTTAATATTAAGATAAATAGGCTAAGTAATAAGTTAAATTATAAGAAAGTTAGGCCTTATAGAATTTTAAAAAAAATTAGTAAAGCTAATTATAAACTAAACTTACTTAAATAATTAAATAAATAAAAAAAACTAGTATATTTAATTTTTTATATTTTATTATTAAAAAAAGTATTAATAAATAAAAATATAAAAAAACTTATTAAAAATAAAATTATTATTAAAAGTAAGGAACTTAAATATAAAATTAATAAAATAATATTACTAAAAATAAATAAAATAACTAATAAATTTTATTATTTAATAAAATAAAAAAAATATAATAGAAGTATAAATAACTAGGAACTAGAAAATAATTTTAAAAATATTAGTATTATTTTAAAAATCTTTTAAAATAAATTATATAAATAATTATAAATATAATAAAAACTTATAATAGAAAAACCTATATCCCTAAAACTACCTAGGATAATAATAAAAGAGTACCCTTTAATAAAGTAAGAAAATCTAAATTTAAAGACCTTAAATTATTAATAAAAAAAAACTAGTTAATAGCAGCTACCTATAAACCTAAGGTTATAGGATTATTTAAATTAGGTATTAATATCTTAGCCTAATAAAAAGCCTCTGCTTCCTGCTTTTTATATTTTATTTTTTTAACTTACTCCAGCTCCTTTAGATTTTTAATATTATAAGTAATAGCTTATTATATTTTCTTAAATTATTCTTTTTTCTTAAAATAAAAATATTTAACTTATATACTAGCTTTAAATTATACCTTTTTTATTTTCTTTAAATTAAAATTAAATTTAATACCCTAAGTAATTATTTAATAAAGTTAAAATACTAATAAACTAAAAATCTTATAGTTAAATTATTAATAATAAATATATTAAAAATAATAAAAAAATTTATTTTTAGAAAAAAAATATTAATAATTTTATTTTTTATAATAAAAATATAATTTTATTATTAATAAATAAAATAAAATAGAATATTTAAAAGCTTTATATTATAATACCTAAAAAACTTAAAATATTTATATTTACTACTAGCTATAATTAATATAAATATAAGAAAAATAAAAGAAATAATATTTACTAAAGTATATAAAAACCCCTAGATATAATTTATAATAGGTCTTAAAGATAAAATTAATAAAAGAGGGATATTATATTATAAGCTAACTTTTATAGCTATAATTATAGGCTGCCCTAGGTAAGAGGCCATAGATAAATAATAGATTAATTAATTAATAAAAAATAATTTAATAGAATTAATTATTAAGTTAATTAAGTATAACTTAATAAATTTTATTATTAAATATATTAAATATACTTAAATAACTGGGTATATAATTTCTACTTTCCTATATTTATTTAAAATAATTAAATAGCTAGTTATAAATATAAAATAATACTTAATTATATTTATAAAATATCTTTTATAATTATATAAATACTTGTTTTTTTATATAATTACCTGCTAGTCTAGCCTAGCTTATCTACTAATATAAACCTAGTATAGGTTTATCTCTTAGGAATCCCTTCTATACTAACCCTATAGGAGTTTAGCATATTATAATTATTTAAATAAATATAAGAATATAAATTTATATTATTAATTATATATTTAAATTAATATAAATTACTAGTAGTTTATAATAATTCTTTATTAAAGTTAACTAAAATTACTAGTAACTTTTGTTTACCTAATATTAATTAGTATATTACTTTATTATTTATCTAGGAGTATTTACCTAATAGGCCTTTATTATAATTATAAAAGGTAGTTTATAATATATTATATATATTATATATATTACTTATTTAAATAGTTTAAATAACTAATTAATATTATAATATTTATAATATAATAAAATTAAAATACTAAAATCTTTTTTATTATTGTTATTTAATTACAGAATATAAATAAAAATAACACTAATATTTAACTTTACTTATCTATTAATATAAACCTAACTACAGGATTATCCTTTAGTAATTAGTAGTTTTATTATAGGTATTTTTTAAATTGTTTATATTTTTTAAAAAATTAAATTATAAGTTTTTGTTAAAAAATTATAATTTATTTAAAATCTTTAAAATATAATTTAAATTAATTTATAATTATTTTAATAAAATATTCTTTAATTATATAAACCCTTTATTTTATTTATAATTATAATAATTAAAAAATATATTTTTATATTTATAAAACCCTTTTAAATTCTTTTAAAATTATTATTAAGTATATTAAATCTTATAAATTTAATAGGTTTTCCTACTTATTTATTAATTTTTATATTTTTATAATAATTCTTTTAATTCTTTTATTAAATATTAAATAATTTTATAAATTATTAAATTAATTAATTATTTGTTATATTTTGACTTATATTTATTAAATTATAACATTAAAAATATAAAACCCTTTTATAAAATTAATAATCTTAATTATACTTTTAATATATCCTAAAATAATTATAATATTAAGTTTAAAATAATTTTAAAATTTAATATTATTATTTATTTAATTATTTTAAATTTTATTTCTATTATTTATATTATTATTTAAAATTATCAAACTTGTAAATTATTAAATTATTATGTTTTATTACTTATATATTTAAACAATTATTTAAATAAAGGTTAGTATTATATGATAAATCTATTAGATTTTTAAAAAATAAATTATAATTTAGGATTTATATTAGTAAATAAGCTAGCTTAAATATAAATAATATTTTATTTAGATTATATAACTAAGTAATAATAAATAAAAAAAATCTTTATATTTTAATTTTATTATATTATAAATATTATAATATTAATTAATTTTTTAAATTATTTAAACAAGTATAAAAACATAAACTTATATATTTAATTATATACCTTAAATAGTTTAAACAAATAACTATTTTATTAAGTTAAATAGCTAAATAAATTATTTATTTCTTTATTTACCTGTAATTAATAAATCGCTTTTATTTTAATCTAGTATAAGCCTATCCCATAGACCCTTGTTATGCAACTATAAAAGTTAGGTTATGATAATTATTTATATTACTTATTTAAATAATTAAATAATGAATTAATATTATAATAATAATAATACAATCAGATTAAACCTAGATATTATTTTATTAATATTATAGTTATAGTAATAAGATTGCCCTAGTCTAACCTAGCCTATCCGCCAACATAAACCAGGAGCTGCGGTTTATTCCTTAGGAATCCCGTAGGTTCATTATACCTAAGCGTTGAGAGCTACGATTTTCTTTTCTTCTTAACGGTGTGTCACCTTGAAATCTGGTTGTGGAGGCAACGGTATTTTGACTGCCTTCAGGGGATGCAGCTTCCGAAGCCAATAGCCCCCCTTCCTCACGCCAGGAGATTCTTGAGGGATGAATAGCCAGACAGGCTGTGCCACAAATGACACCAGCCCATCCGGTCACTCACCCCCCAACTCCCCTAACTCCCCATCAAAGGGTTGGGCCAGGCCGTGCCTCAATAAACACCAGCCCAACTGACCACTCAGCTCCCCATAATCCCGAGCGTGTAACGCCTTCAAGCCCTGAGGGATGAATTGAACAAAGAGAAGAGTATACCGCTATGGCGAGGGAGAAACAGGCGGGCCATTGCCAGCAGAGAGCTGCTGTGCCTCAATAGGCACCAGCCGGGCATGGTCGCTGTAGAATGTTCCGCTGGAGTTCTCCGTCTTGCAAGCACAACTGCTTCGTGAGTGTCAGTACAAACTCCAGGGGGGCAGCAGCTTTGCTTAGACTTACATTGAAGCCGGGCCTCAATAGACCCCAACTATATCAACTTTCATGTCTTGACGAGTGTACCGTTAAATAGTACAGGCTATGCGGAATCTTTCGTGCCTTGTAGTGTAAGGTGTCATGATGCCAATCCTTTCCTTTAAGACTCATTCATAATAATCTCTGCTAAATTAGTTGTATATTTGTAGGGCGACTCGTAAAACTCCCGGCTTGGAAATGAGCTAATTTCTGGACGTATTCGGTACTGCATGTCAAGTAAAGGCACCGACTTCGGATGGTTTTGTTGCATTCGCACAAACAAGCTCTGGTCGTAGCCAAACCGTGCCGCAGATTGCGACAGAACGGTAGGCGGCATCCGTAGGACATTTCCATGCACAAGAGTGTATAAATGCTAAAGGCGATGCTGAACCTTTCGTACAGGTAGTGCCTTGTAGTGTAAGGTGTTATGATGCCGATCTTTCCCTTTAAGTCGCAGTCATAATAGTCTCTGCTGAATCGGTCGTACATTTGCAGGGCGACTCGCAAAACTCCCAGATTGGAAACGAGCTTATTTCCGGATGCATCTGTAGGACATTTTTCCATGCACCTCTGGACATAAATGGTCAAGGTCGCGCCTGTAAAATGATCAGCGTCCAGTTGATTACTCTGTTGATGCTGAATGTTACGTCGACTTACGTTGCCAGCAACTGACCGAGTCCATCTAGCGGCGCCAGAGGTAGTTTTGCTTATCTCTGCGAAGGCATCGTGGGCATCAAGCTTGTGTGCTAGAGACAGAGCCGCATTTGTCATCTTGATCAAGACGACTGCGGTTGTGATGGAGAAATGGCAAACCCGACTGCCTAGTCGAAGAGATTGTGGGTGACCTGGCAGATGGCTGCTAAAGGCACAGTACTGGTCCATCTTTTGGCTTGCATGCAATTTGTTCTTTGCGTTTGGAAGGTATCTAGGCAGCTGTCAGTACAAAAAGAACGCGTAGACAATCGCGCAACGAGAGCTAATCATACCTGTATGCCAGCCAACAGTTGCACCGACCGACTTCGTGAGAGGTAGGTCAACAAGGATAACACGACTCTGATGCTGAAGCCATTATAGAAATTAGCCACCTTCTGATATGATGGGAAGAGTCTCCACGTACACTTTTCTTAGTAGAAAACATCACAGCGCCGGCTTGGAAGTTTCCCTCTTGCAAATGGCCTCGAGTTCTAGAGGATTGCAGGACTACTCAATAGAGAGAATATAACAAAGAGATAGAGAGAAGAACAACAAGTTTAACCATAGCAGTGTGCCTCTACCGTTTTATGGAATAGAAAAGAGTTGGCGATGCGCGTGGGCAGATTGTGTGGGAAACGCGTCTGGGCAGAGCACTGTGGTGTGCAGGAGGGAAACGTGCAAAATTTCTGGGGGGGTTTAGAGGAATTTGAGAACCAGTGTGCTTCTCGCATCAGTCATCAGGGCAGGGCAGCTGCCCTATTGCTCCTACTGCTCCCTACTGCCCCCTACTGCCAGGTACTGTTCGAGGGCTGCCCGTTGCCAGCTGAGACGTATCGGTTTATCTTTTGGCCGCCTCAATGCTAGAATATGGATTTGATCTAAGTGTCAATAAAGATGCTATTCGGGGTAGATTAATCCGATTCAAACAAGGGGCAGCCCTGACGGTTGAAGCTGTGCCATATCCGCAGCCTCCTTTTCGTAATCAAGTTTGCCCTTCAACCCTCCAGTACAGAGGCTGCGTCAAGCCGAATACGTAGTACTAGGCAGTGACTCGGTGCTCTATCAAGCATCTGCTTTGAAAGCAATTTCTTTCACTGCCCATGATAAACATGATGCATCCCACCGCAGAATCTCCAAACATGTTCATCCTCATCGCCTCCCCAGACGCGAAGTCATCGAGGAAGACATTGCCATTCTCCCTGAACCGATTTTCTTTTGGTCGAGATAAAGGAAGAGGTACGCTGCAACCATCAACGAGCCAATTCTTGTTATCTACCTGGCTTTGTTCTCGAACAAGCCGATATAGTCGCTTTCAGTGATGAACAGAATACTTTTCCCCCATCCAGGCTCCTTGCATTCTTCGGCTTGAGCTCAAACTTTGCCAGCTGCCTGCCTAAACTCGAGCCTCTGCACTCGTGTCTGCAGCGTTGGCTGAATATGGTACTAGCTTCACTTAAATACTGAAAAGACTAAAAAGCAGCCCTGGAGAGATAATGGTTCTCAGATAGGTGCGTTTTGTCATTGCATGGCATGACCCGTTTGGCCAAAGCCACTGTCGTCCGAAAGTCAAAATACTGTTGGAATAGCCGTGGATCAAGGGTTTGCTAACTTTCGGCGCTTTTTAGGATGGCAGAAACCACCAAGATTCACGATTTCGTCAGTCAAACGCCCGAAACGCCCAATTCACAGTCACGGTGATTCTATTCAATTCATTCAGTAATTTGAGATTCGTATCGTAACCATTTAGCTCTGAGCAGTGTCGAAGATGTTACGAATGTCAGTTGGACAAGTAAAGAGCCTGCAAAAGGTGAAGCCATCGCAGAGCTATTTCAGAAAGAAAGAAAAAATAAGAGAGAGAGAGAGAGAGAAGAACAAGATTGTCCCTCTACAGTCTTCAAGAGATGGAGAGAGTTGACTTTAGACATGGGCGAGCTGAATGAGAAAATGTGTCTAGACACAGAATTATAGCAGAGGGCGAAATGTGCGCCCATCAATTTTGAGAGCGGCCGTCCAGTATACCGTCAGGTGTTTCAAGTTCAAAGGCAGTGAGTGATATTGGTAGACTCTAGATGAATATACCAGCAACAGGAGATGCAGATAGAACGAATTCGCGATAGGGCCAGAAAGTACCGATATCAGAAGAGAGTATTGGTAGTAGCAAAGAGTACCGATAGTAGATCAAGCATGTGGTATCCAACTGAAAAGGTATTAATGTTTGTATGCATATAGCTACACAAGATCCGTCGTGATTCTCCAACAGCCAGGCGCCCACAGTAGTCCCAAATAAAATAAAAACAAATATCTAACACAGATTTCCCGCAAAATTAATTCTGTGCCCATGATCCAAAACTATCAAGCCCAAAATGGGCACTGAGACCAAGCCGCGTATGTAAAGGTTGTAGCCGGTGAGGAGAGGTTTGAAGCCGGAGTATTGAGTTTGGATATGGATCGATGGTGACTCGTAGCTTGTTGTGATCATCCATTCCTGCTATCGCCAGGGCTGCGATAACTTATTTGGTTCAGATATAGATCGATGGATCATTGGGGGGGGTCGTAGTCCAGTGTCATGAACCTGTGAAATAGTCAGAATCAAATACATCCTCTTTAATACTACAGGTCAACTTACCCATGGCTTTTATTCCAGCCATGGCTGCGATAACTTATTTGGTTCCGATATAGATCGATGGATTATCGGGGGCTTGTCGTAGTCCTATGTCATGAATGTGTGAAACAGTAAAAAGAGAGAAGAGAGTTTGGGGGGGAGGGGAGAGTATAAAAGGACGTGGGTGGAGATCAAACGATGGAAGAGAATAGAAGGTCACAGAAGGAATAGAAGCTGGAAAGAGAAGGAAGCGAGCCTTAGCGAGGAGGGAAGAGCATTTGTGAAATGAATAGCGAGAATCAAGCGAATGGGAGGGCGAAGAATCTTGCGAGGTGCTCCGCTTGGTCCACTGCGAGTGGCATCACCTGGCAACAATGCGGTGAAAAGACGATGCTAGGGAGGAGCGAGGGACAGTCACAGGCAGTGGCGCGGTACCTACAGGGAAGGGGGTGGCCGGGGGGGGGAGGGTTATGAGGCAGAATAATTCGGGTTCCTATCACCGTAGGACTTTTCCATGGCGTACAACGGCATGGAAGAGGCCTCCTAGTTTTTTTTTTTATTCCATTTCCGGAACAACCATGTAGAATCTGTTCAAACACGAGCGTGTGTCCTTTTCTTTTGCGTGATGGTGAATTTGAATACATTTTTTTGGTCATCTTCAAGGGGGGCCATTGTGTAGGGGATGATATGAGCGTCCATTCTGTATAGTTCTCGAGATGTTCTCCTTCTTCTTTTGTGGAAGATTAGCGGTTCATTTCAATCGTTTGTACTTGCTCGTGGTTGCATTATGTGGTGATCTTGCAGAGTCCTTGGGGGGGAATGGTATATAATATAATTTTCCACTGTTCCTTGCATCGTAGTCCTGTGTCATGAAGAGTGCCTTCATGGTACAGGAATACGATTTTTTTTTCCTTTATAGAAGTTTCTAGTTCGATTCTCGAGTCCTGCCGTTTGCTTCTGCTTGGCGTTGAACTGGGACACATTTTTTGCAATTTGTAGCCATCTTAGTCTTTGGTGTTGCCTCTCCAAATTCTGGTGTCTGATAGAGAAATGACAGATTTAGTGTTCAGTAGCTTTTTTTAACAGATTCAAGAGGTTTTTGAAGTTTTTTCGTTGATCAAAAGTTGTGTTTGTTTTCTGGTGCGATTGTGCAGCCCGCGTGGCTGGTGATGGAATAGGGGGTCCTCAGGAGGTGATGCGCCAACATTTTGTGTCTGTAGCGCACCTCATTATAGACGCGCATTAAATACCAATAAAATTTAAATCCAGTGTAAAGGTTTTGCTCCTGCTTAATTTAGTTTTTTGCAATGCAGTAATTTCATGGGATTGAGGGTGGCAGCCGAAATGCGGTGGTGCCAAGGTCGACGCGCGCACACCCGCATCGGCACTCGTAAATTCTACGCGAATAGCCAGCCTCAGCAACTCAACGAAACTCATATTACAGAGAGTATACAAACTGAACACTTGTTTGAGTTTCAAACTAAATAGAAAAGTAAAATTGATAACATAGCTCTCTTCCCCATTTGCACCCCTAGCCATATGGGAGACAGACTACGGGGAGATGTACAAGTATTACAACATGGAGAGATTCTCAAATAAAGCCCAGCATTTTGAATCATTAAATTCCCTTTATTTTACTCGTATAACAGCTCTTATTCTTCGTCTACCCTTATCGCGAGACTCAAAGGGATGTTCATAATGCCTGCACAGGGACGTTTTCTTTGTATTCTGCGAACAGACCGAACACAGCTTCCACCACTTTTTTTTTTCCTCTCCACGTATTTCTTTTTTCTTATCCCTCCACTATTTACTCCATCTACCTCCGGCGCAATCTCGAGTCGGATGTCATGCGTGATCGATTTGCACAGTTGGGGGGGTTGGTGACGTTGTCGGATGAAAATTCGAGGTTCGACAGGACAGGGCAAATCGCAGAAGTTGGAGTCTTTTTCTTGTCATTCGCCTATTTACCGATAAGTAATAGTTACGGAGAGGAGAAATGGTGGACTTTGCACATACAACCGATTTTGGGTACTCTCCGTACGATGGTACCACCCCAGGGCTATCGATCAAAATTCTTGCCCCAGCATTTCTACTGCAATCAGCGGACCTTTGAAGGCTGAAAGCAATCGCTCTATTGATGAGGGGCTCCAGAGAGCTCTTCAGGGCTGAGATCGGGTGCTGGGTTTTGTTGCGAAATTGTAGGCTCAGATCGCGGAAAGAGAAAGACGGGGAAGGGAAAAAAGAAGAAGAGTAAGGCACAGGAGAAGGGGGAATGATGGTGCCTGAACGCATTATCGGACTTGGTACCGTTGAGGCGCTCAGAGACGTGTTTCATTGTTGTTCAATAGCCACAAAGGAATTTTTAGCAATTTATTCCAGTTTTTTTGATGTGAAAACAGGCATCGTGAGGTGGCAGGCTGGCGGGACCCAGAAAGTAGTCAACGAAAGTCATGTGATGGTGCTCTTTCAAACAACTGACGCTTCACTCAGCCCGCAGGATGACAGGCAAGGGACAATTTTGCCATGTTTTGGACAAATCTGTATTGCTACCGATAGATGAATCAATAATTGTCAATCACTGGTTCATATGATATGATATAGGCATGACGAGGATTGGCGGGTCGTCATCATTAGAGCCAATCTTGGTGATGTCGCCGCGCTAGACGTTCCGACTTCCCATGCCAGACCATGTTAATAGGCCATCTAACTTTATTTGAGTACACAGAGATGGAGGCTTTTCTTCATATTTTTTTTTCGTTTTCTTTTTCGGCTATGCCATTGTCGGGAGACATTCTACACGTAGTTGAAGTGGAACATCCAGCCGTTCAGCACTACCCTGCATCTGGTTCTGAAATTTTGAACTTCAGCTATACTGATGATTAATGGCAAGCATCAAGCTAATGTACGCCTCTAAAGAAAAAAATCAACCTGGATGCTTTCTATCAAAAATTGAAGACGGTCCTGCATTACGAGGGAGATTAGGGACAGACGCTATAGATACTTTAGTATCCCATCTAGGCGATTTGTGTCCTGTTTTGATGCGCAAGATGGCATCTCTCCTCATACACATTGTCTGATATACCTACCAAGTAATCTACGGATAATACCACACCCGCCTACTCTAAACCGCTACGATCGGAATGGTCGGTATCCGGTGAGATGCTTCAGCCTTACCGGGTATGTATCCGTAGATCCACTACCCCGTCTTTTGTGATCATATGGAGTATGTTCCACAGTTCCGCCACCTTGCAGCCTCTCCGTGTCACGTCTAGCCGGTTCATGTGGAGAAGAAGGCAATCCGCATAATCTTCTGTACCAACCCGATTTCAGTGGGATCCCATATCGTTCGAAACTGTTCAACGCGGGGGCGATTTGGCTTAGTAGTAGCGTCTGGAGAATTTCTAAAACCACCAACAATATGAAGCGGATTCGGGTATGGCGTTTTGACTTGAAACCTCTTTCTCTTGGAATGATTTCTTCGAGCGTAAAGTAATGAAAAAGATATCCTAGAAAGAAAGATTTGTCAGTTGATAGTCAAGAAACCTTTAGGTGCCCAGTCCGGGTAAGGCGAACGAACTTGCAGATTCCCGAGAGCAGAAGAGGCTGACATGATATATCGGAATACGGCACCGTGCCATCTGAACGTATCGTGGCTGCATGGCTGCAAGTTCAATGTTTACAGGGCATCGTATCAGGTGGTATCAGTATCGCAGACTTCCACTACCTAGCACTGCAGCATTAGACACCCTACAACAGATTATCAGATGTCAGCTGGCGCTATGGAGCTTTGATAGAACTGAAATAAAGATTGTAGCGGGCATCCTGGAATCAACGGAGCCCACGATTGCCGTGCTCAGGAATTTTGGGCTCAGCGCTGAAGTAACTAAAGCAATGCGAAACCCAGGACCCGCATTGGAGCTATAGGGCACTGGTTTTGGCTTTTCTGCTCTGACACTTTGGGCTATTGATTCCATTTCAAGGTTCCATCTCCATCGCATTTTACTCTCTCCGAGATAATCAACCTGCAGCAAAAGTTGCCAACTTTATTCTTCCTTTTATTCGCGTTCGTTTTCAACAGGTGAGTTTTTCCTTTTGCGTTATTCTATTCCGCATTCCAGGTTTCCAGTATTTCTATAGCAGCGCTGATGCATTCTATAGGACTTCTCCGTTTCTCGCATTCCAATAACGAAGCCCGTATCTTCAAGACGCCCGAATCTTCAAGACGCCCGAATCTTCAAGACGCCCGAATTCAACCAACTGAAACTCAACAACGACAAAGAATTCCCCATTATCTCGAAATGGCCTCGTTGTGGCTAGGGCGGCTGTTCAAGGCCACCAGAAAAGGAGCCCGGGATACAAGCCTTCAACAGTCGAGCCGTACCGAGTCTGCTGCCCAAGCTATCGAGTGTTTGGTAACGGGGATTGAAGCTATCGACAGCCACACAGGAGGAAAGTCTCAACTTCTATTTCCCAGAGATACAGGAAAGATGCTGGGTTATTGGCAGCTGGTAATCGCGCCCGTTGTGTCGGAGAGGCCAGGCTTGAACCGCCGTCGGAAGTCAATTTGGCAGCAAAGCAAGGGACAATAGAGCGGCTTCTTTCGTTGGCAAGCAAAGGAAGTCTTTGCGGTGAAGTGTGGCCACTGTATAGTTTGTCCGTCTAGTAGTGCTCGACTTTAATTGAAGCCCGATGTAACAAAGCACAATTTGGCTACGTAAACGAACGCCCGTTGAGTTTCGTAAAGCAATTGTTTCGCTGCGCACAGAGGCCAAAGTAGGACTACGCCTTAGATATTTCCAATTCCTGTCAACGCGGAAATGGGCTTCGAGTCAGGTTTGTTCATCTGAACCTTTAATCCGCCCAAAGACCGAAAATGGCCTTTGTTGTACCATGAGCACAGCTGCTGCTTGTATTAGAATTGTTCGAGATCCCTGTGCTCAAGCCATTCGCACGGGGCAGTGCACCATTTTGCTCTGCCTGGATTTCCAAACTACCTGCGATACCTAATGCAGAAGAATAGCACCCAGCTCTCTGCAGCTGCTGTGGCCCCCTGACAATGCAATCCTCGGGTGCTGAATTAGTAGCTTGCCCCCTGTACTTGGTCAATGGCTACGACTTCTGGGCTACAGAAGCCGACCAGGTACTGTGTATTCCACGTTTGGCTGCCGCACAACTCGTAGATACATCTGTCTCGCATAGAATTCGCATCACGTATCATCCATCAGTAGATTTCCCGCTTTTTACGGGAGAAAGCCGACTGACTCCTGTTGAAAGAAGCTGGACACTACAAAAGAATCAGGCTACACGTCAAATGATCCTCAAAAGGTATTGGGTACAAAAAGCAATCCTATTACAGACAAGAAGCCCACAACAGTAGGCCTCATTCAAAGACAATATCTACAAACGACTCCTTTCTACAGCATCACCGTGAATCCCATGCCCTGTTTCACCACCCTCACGATAACCTCAATGCTCTCCAGAGCACCTGCGAGCCTGAGCCACCCAAGAAACACCTTCCCCCTGATTCTCCATGAGCGGGGGACCGGAACTGCCTGCAAAGTCAACCAGCCTGAGGCAGCAATGCCCCTTTCCGACCAATTACGAGAAAAAAAACCTCAAAACAGTCCGAGATTGTCACGGAGAGGCTCAACTTCCCTCGTTTCCTCGCCTAGGACGCGTCATCTCGGATCGTTCTCGACCAATCTCGAGCGGTGGCAAGCACACGCGGACTATCCAAAGACGTCACCTCGTCTAAGAAGCATCTGTTCGTGAGGAAAGCACTCGCTCCTCGGTGCCATCTGCGAGTTGTCATTGGCTCAAACTCATGCAGACCGCCTCCTGAAAGCTCCTGCAGACTTGAGCACTCTCGTCAAGTTTTTCGTTTGAGTTTCTGAGCATTAAGGAAGGGGCAAAATCTCTCAACTATATATTCTCCGTTCCCCCCCATCCATCTTCGACTTGGATTTCTTTTTTCCTCCATCCCAGTTTGGGGAGCGAGAAGATGGGGTGAGTACATCTGTTTCCCCATTCATCCTCTTTGTTCCTATATCTCCCTTCTTCATGCTAGTCTTGCTTTCGTTTTATTTTCTCTGTTATTTTCCATGCGCTTCACACCCAATTCTTTCCATCTCCATCCCTGTGAAGCCACCATTTGTTTGTGGTTCATTGACTCTAACGTTGCATTAGGGAGGGTGTATTCCCGGCGACAGCAGCCATGCATAGCCACGACAAGCTACGAGTCGCCATCGATCTATATCTGAACACAGCTCTCTTTCCACTCTCCTCACCATTTATACCGTATCGACCAGCTTTCTAGGATCGGAGCGTAGAGTAGTCGGCAGTGCTGGTGTCTATTGAGGCACGGCCTGCCAGCTACTCCCTCACAGCAGCATAGCGAATACACGTTGCATATTCGCTCCATTTACAGCATTTCCCCGACCGCTGATCCTTCTTTCTTCGCTCTCCTCACCATTTATACCGTATCGGTCGGCTTTCTGGGATATGAGCGTGGCTGGTGTCTATTGAGGCACGGCCTGCTGGTTACTCGCGGGAGGATCGGTGAATGGAGTAGTCGGCAGTGCTGGTGTCTATTGAGGCACGGCCTGCTGGCTACTCCCGCATAATAGCAGTTACGATTCTCAATCGACACATCGATCGATTAGCGTTATGATTCTCAATCGACACATCGATCGATTAGCGTTATGATTCTCAATCGACACATCGATCGATTAGCGTTATGATTACCAATCGACACATCGATCGATTACCGGAGCTGGTACCATACCGCATCGTGGACATAGTGCCAATGGCGGTGCAAAAGACGTCGTTGGAGATAACAAGGGGCCCTCAGAGCAGCATAGCTGGTATACGTTGCATATTCGCTCCATTTACAGCGTTTCCCCAACCACCGATCCTTATTCTTTCCACTTTCCTCACCATTTATACCGTATCGGACAGCTTTCTTGCAGTCAAGGGAAAAGGGACAGGGGCATGTATAAGAAGATGGAGACGAGAGGCATGCGGGCCACGTTGGCAAGCAGATTTGGCAAAGTGGTGGTATCAAGAGCAGTGTTGGATGGCTCGGAGGAAGAATTAAATTTCGTCAGTTTGTGGAACCACACAATGTATGGGCTGGGATATGGGTTTGCAATGGACCAAGATACTGATGTCGAGGTTGTTGATTTGATTACATGATGTCTTGGATGATGCTAGATAGAGAGCAAACATGGAGACGAAATGATGTACCACAAGCAACACGCTATTCCATGGGCTTTGTTCACTTTGCAACCATGCGATAAAATTTGAGTCTGTAGATTTGAAGCTTGGATTCTGTGCCCCGTGCCCAGTCTAGATATTCGATGTTTATATCTCCGACCAAATGGAGATAGGACACAAGATGTGGGAGGCTTTGGCAAGGCACAGTGTACGTCTTGAAGCATTCGAGTGTCATTCTATAAACTGATTCAATTTGTTCTGTTGCTACTAATTGTGACGTAGCGTTTCTCTCTCTCACCATGGATGTAGATGATGCTGAACACGGTGTTGGGAGACATGACTACTGCCCTGCCTTGAGATTGTCGTAATTGACAACCGATTCTAGAAGAGCCTGGGCTCCCAGAGCGCTATTCGGCATCGATACAATCAGCATAAACACACTAGCGAAAGAAAGCTGCAAACTTGGACGAAACTCACCAGTCCTCTGGGCTGCAGTATTCTTCAGGATGGTGGCTAACACCGTCTTTGCACGGAACAAAGATCATCGTCGTAGGACACTGGCTGCTCGTGTTGACGCTGTCGTGACCTGCTCCGCTGGTGATGTGTAGCCAGCCCTCGGGTCCGACGAGGTCGGTCGCGGCCTTTTCGACCATTTTGATGCAGTCGTGGTCGAATTTTGCGGCTGGAGAGTCGGTGTCGAGGGTCCAGTTGACTTGGACGCCGCGGCCGTCTTCTTTGGCGATGGATTGGAAGGATTCGAAGCAGAGGCGCTGGACTTGGTCGACTACTGCGTCGTCGGGGTGGCGGATGTCGAGTGTGAATGTTACCTGGGACGCGATTGTGTTGGTGGAGGAGCTTGGAGGGATCTTGAAGACTCCGGTAGATGCTAGAGCACCGAGGCTCTTTGCGATGGAATTGGACGAGGCAATCATCTTGGAAGCTGCCAACAGGGGATCGCTGCGTGACTTGAGAGGAGTTGTTCCTGTGTGGGCATCACGACCGTTGACGGTGACGGTGAACCAGCGGTAGGCCTGGCCACCTTGGACAACACCAATCTTTCTTCCCGTCTCTTCGAGGATTGGCCCTTGTTCGATGTGTAGCTCAAAATGAGCTCCCAAGGGGTACCCGGCCGATGAACAGGCAACGTCTCCGATGTAGCCGAGTCTCTGGAGCTCTGATTTGACTGTGACTGAGGGATCGAAGATGTCGGGCAGTGAGTAAGCTTGCTCGAGGGGAATCTTGCCGGCCCATACGCCGGATGCCATCATCGACTTGGGAAATCTAGCGCCTTCTTCGCTGTTGATGGATTTGGGTTAGATGACGAGGGACAGAGAAATGCGAGACCACAAAAAGGAGCTACAAAGAGACGGAATCACGGCGAGAGTTGAAACGTACTTTGTCCAATTGACGGCTCCAACGTCGTGGTGAGTCTTGTATCCATTCTCCGTCAGCGTGCGCAACACCTCGACAGCAGCCACAACTCCCAGGATGCCGTCGTATCTGCCGCCTCGCGGCTGAGTATCGAGATGGCTGCCCATGGCAATCATGGGGGTGGGATTCGGCGCCGACCCGCGTTTGCTGGCAAACATGTTGCCCAGCTGATCCACCACGAGGCTGCATCCCAACTTCTGCGTCTCTTCGGCGAACCAGCGCCGTGCTTGGGCATCATCATCGGAGAGCGAAAGGCGCGCCATGCCCGTCTCTGTTGGGCCGCTGCTTGTGCGTCAGATTATCTGAAACCATTCACATTGAGAAATTGAATTGGCAAACCTTCCGTATCGATGGGCGGCGCCCCATTGGCACGTGTGATGAATTGTTTCTTGCAGTCTGTCGGCGTTGATGCGGAGGCCTGAAGCTGATGCGGAGAGGTGAGATGCAGAGAAGAAGCGCTTTGCGGCGGAAGACGCTGCCTTGCGCACGATGAAGGGCATTTTGTCGAGAAGAAACTGCGGGATTTTGAAATACCAAGTCAGTGGGCGGCTTTTCTTGGAGATGAACAGGATGGAGGAGTTGCGTTTAAAGAGAGCAATGAATGAACCGGCTGGTTGGTGGAGCTTTGGGCCGATATTTGCGATTGAGAGAAGCTTGTCATTTGGAGATGCGCCCTCCGCCTTCCAATGACATGCAAATCTTTTTTTTTTTTTTTTTTTTTCCTTTTTCTTTCTTTTTTTTTTCACTTACGATAAAAAGTCGATGCGTCGTTGGATGGGAATTACAATGCTGGACTACCGGAGAATTGAATAAAAGCTGAGGCGAATCCGTCAATGGTAAAGGTTGAAGGAACATATGACATTTGTTGTACAGTCTGCGTTTTGTGGTTGGAGAAGGGAGGAGCGAGTATACAGTACGTAGAATCACGGTCATTCAAGCAGGGTTTTCATGTATACAGTACTTGCAGAGCATGGCGGGGTAGCGGACATCGGACAGAATTTGGAGATTCTCAAGGAGAAAATACCTTCGGATAGAATGTTCGGTGCATGTTTCATTTATTGAGCGTATCTATAGTAGATGGGCCAAGTCTCAGATAGGCCAATTCTAGCCAAACATCACAGGTGTAAAGACTACTCCGTATAGACGAAATATTTGTGCTAATATAGCGAAAAACCGCAAATGAAGTGCTGAATATTCAACAGGTAGATGCGTAGTGCGCTTGGAGAGACACACTCACAAGAAGAGCAATCAACATATTTCAAAGAGTGCATGGAACTAGTTTTGCTGAATCTCTATCCCATGGTTTCCTCATAAACTACTCCATACACACGCCGTAAACGCAATGAATCATGTCATGTCGTAGGTCCATCAATTGTGGCACTGCGCCTCTGTGTCGCATACTGTATGCCGATATCATAAGATGTCCGGCAGATATCATCTATCTGGAAATCTAAGACCTTTTCGTACCTACCCTTACTGGCCGCGTCACCCAAGAGATTGCAGAAGCTGCCAAGTGCAGTCTGCTCCGCGTGATCTCGCAATACAGAGATACCCAGCTCTTCGTTAAATCTTTGTTCAAAATATCGTTTTGCTTTTGCCGTCATTTGGTCTTTCATTGTTTCGCGAGATTTGGCTACCCAATAGTCATCATGGACGGGCCGGCCACCTTCAATTATTCTGTGACCGAATTGGCGAAACACGCTGCGCGCCGACACGATGGCGACCTCATTAGGGAAACCGCTTGGGCCGGGTGAAATTCTTTGCTTGATTAGATAGCTTTTCTCTTCCTCACTGGTGAGGATGATCCAAGATAGAGAATCTCTAGTATCGGACCACATCTCATGATCTTGACCCCATCCTAGCAAATGACAGCAGTCCGAGCCTAACATGTAGTACGTAGAGCTTTTATCGAAACCCAAAAATATTGGACAGCAGTATTTCCGACCGAGAGTGAGTAGTCCATTCCATAGCAATTTCTTCTCACCCTCGTCGTCGGTCGCTTCGGAATATTCCCTAGATTTATTAACCATCTCATTGCTTCTTGGATTCAACCCGATAGGCTGCAACCGATTAGGATCTATCACCTCTGTCAAATGAGGATTTATTCCTACTCCGGTCTCGCCCCACGGCTCCGGCTTATCGTTTGGTGAGACATTTTGTGAAGTATCCGAGGCGCGGCCTTGGCTAGATGGTGAATCATCAACAGGAATAATATTCTCCTCGCTATATCTCTGTGTCGATGGAACGCCAGCGCCGCCAGAGTAAGTTGAAAAAAATTCCGGTTCTTTTAATATATTATCGAGAATAGGCTTCTGTGGTTTTGCACTTGGCATATGAGTACTGTATGGGAGCTGATGGCGGCTGGAAGAAGATGTACCAGGGATGGGCGAGGGCGCAGAGGACATGGGGTAGCCGAAAGGGTTATCGTGATCTAGGCCTGAGAGATCGTGTTGCGATTGAAGTATCTGACCATCCTCTGGCGAGAATTTTTGTTTAATTCGAGAATCCACAAACGAATTTCTAACCCGTTGAACTGTTGCCACTCTTGTAGATAGCCCAACACTGCGTATTGACTTTGGGCGATCATCGAGATGATACTTGGTGACATGGTTCTTCAGAGCATGAGCTGATGCAAAAGGCGGAAATTTGCAATCAGCAAAAGTACATATCAATAGTCGTATGTGGGCTTTCTCATGTTCAAGACGAAGCTTTTCGGAATCAAAACCTAGAGTTGCTCGTGGGCAGGACTTGAGCCGACAGGTAAAGGCCGATGTCCGAAACTGGCTCTTGAACAGCTCCAGCTCTTCGACAGTGACTCCGGGATAATCATGCTGGTCCAATAATGATCTGATAGTGTCTTGGTAGAGAGTAAGCATGGTTGATATGCCATCCACAGGAGGAAAACTCTTGGGTGATCGCGATGTCCCGTTAGAAACTGGAGCTAATGTTAGCAATACAAATTAGCAGGTGGTGCTCTTTAATCGGCAGTACTTGCCATTTTCTGGGAAATGTTCCGCTTCAAGTCTCTTGAGAGATCTCCCCCTCAGGGCCCTTTCAACATGCCTATAGAGAATTGGGTGTTGCCTCAGGAATAGTATTCGTTCATCCAATCCATTTGGTTGGTTCCTGATTTCTTCATGTATCAAGGGGTCGATTGCTTCTTCGAGAGTATCTGCCAATTGGTGGGCAAGGACAAACAGTGAAGGGTCTATTTCTAGACCCTCGCTGGCACACTTGGCGCTGGCCAGCACATATTCAGTCCAGAACTCTGTAGCGTAGACATGAAATCCGTGGAGACCCTTGATGACTCGGAGGTATCTGTTTTCTTCCGAGTACTGCTTGTCAAAAACTTGAAGTCCGGAGAGAAGACAGGAAACAGTAGCTATTCCATGTTCTTGAAGCGATTCCTCTTTGTTGATGATCAGGTTGCTCGAGGAACTCTGTAAAAATCTGCGTAATTGTTAAGAGTGTTTCGGTATAGGTTGATGTGAATTGCGTTTCTTACTCTTTCACGGAGACGTGAATGAACGTCATGGTTGTGTCATTTCTTTCTTCCATGAGAGGCCCGCATATATCCAATATATATTCAGGAACAAGGTGAGTGACTTCAGGTTCCCCAGAGCTAAAAGTAATCGCCGACAACAGCTCAAGCCTCTTTAGTGGGCGCTTTGCGAATGCAATCCAGCCGAGAATGCATTTAACGCGGCTTTCCGATCGGGTATCCAAGTGGGTGAGTATTTGGAGGAGAATCTTGCGGTAACTAAGAAGAGACTTAGAACTGAATTCTCTTCTGGGTTAACAGTTGGAGCGTAGAACCTACAAATCGCTGAGTTTTTCAGGCAATTGATTGACGGATGTCATGATTTCATCACCATTGTAAAAGATATTCGTTGAGAGGTAATCCAGTACGAGTCGAGCATAAAGAAACATTCCTATTAGATAGTCAGACACCCTGACCACAGAGAATTTTGTCTTGGCTAGCTTACCGTCTGCCTTTTTTGCAATCTCTCCCTCAATATTATCGACTTCTCCAGGCGATATATGGAGTTGGTGGAATTTTTGTTCCAGAGTCTGCAATCTCTGAGATGCATATTGACGTATTGCTTCCTCTAAGCAATCTTTCTCTTCGCTCAGAGAAATTGTCTGCTTTTTGCGTAAACATTCTGATAGGATTGGAGAGGCACGGCTTGATATGAGAACCTTGCATGTCGCAATGCCGGATGATGATTGATCTGACGCAACTTGATTCATCAAGCTTATTACTCGTTTTTGCTTTTCTGGCTCACATTCGTCCAAACCATCCAAAATGATCCACACGTATTCCGCTTTGGATGGCTCATTAGATATGCTTTTGAAGAGGAGTAATAAAAGCCGCTCAAGAGCGGGTACCGTCGGTGACTTTTTCCCCAGCACAAATTCTTCATAAACGTGGGCAACTAAATCGCAATCTTTGCGGAGTAGTTGCACGAGTAACGACCGTAATATTTGCTCGTAGGTCGTAGAGGATGTATACAAGTACGTGCAAAAATGATGAATGACGAACTTGTTGGCTTCTTGAATGGAGTTGACGATCTGCGTTGATATCACGCTCTTTCCGGATCCTGGAGTGCCTTGTAGCCAGAGGATCGATGTGTCTGGCTTGCTCTGAAGCCAGGCGCAGATTTTGGCATTTTTCAGCACCCACGAACACGTGCCTGGGTGTTTACGCCCTTCAGCTGAGATTGATTCGAAGATTGCTAGTTGATCCGACTCATCCATGTTTAACCATGATGTGATGGACTGATATTGCTTGGCAGCCTCTTCACCGTCAAGGTTGCCAACCTTTTCAAGGCTCTGCTCCCTCCAGCGGCGGATATCTTGGCGCATTTCTCGTGCTTCGGCAATATTACGAGCATTTACTTGACGATCAATCAAGGTCTCGTGGCGCTTCATATCTTCGAGAATATTGTCAAATCGCCTCTGGAATCGACCCCAAGTTGTGAGAAATAGCAGCTTCCAGCCTAGAGGATATGAGCCAATGATTCAAAATCGAGCGAGAATATGGTGGGAATTCTTACCGCTTCGCCGAACAAACTTGTAGGCATATTTGTGAAACTGCAAAATGTCTGCATAAAAGACAGCCAAAGTGTGCTGAAAATCGGAATCGCCAATAGAGGCATTGTCCAGGGTCTCGAATCTTCCCAGCGATACGGCAAGCTGTGAGTAGCCCTTGACAATCTGCTCAAATGCATCTACATACTCCGAGGCAATCCGCAAAATAAGAGCAACTGGCGCCCATATCCACGGTAGATAGTGAGTACCTTTGCACAGAACATCCATTACTTTGGCATAGTGCTCCATCCCCTTGAAGAGAGGCATGAGCCGTCGCATGTTACGAAGCGACCCTCTCGCGGCAAGCTGCCGCTCAATCTCAAGAGCCGCATCTCGTACCTGTTGAAGAGTTGAAGCATGGAAATCACGCGAATCTGCCGGCGCAATTGTTCGATCAAGCTCCTCAAATGCCGCCTTTATTGTTTGCCTAGCAGGAGCGGACACTGGCGGTGGCAGAGGCATTCCGAGACGCTTTTGTTGTCCCGTGTCGCGCTGAATCGATGTTGCAGACGGTAAATTGTACGAATGGAAGGGGGCAGGATTCTGAAATTAATAAAAATGGCTAAAACAGGCTTGTGTAACAACCATTGGGCAGCCATGCAGGCAGGGAGGCTGCCCCAGTGACAGCCTCGTCGGCAGCCTGATCGGCAGTGCGCGCTTCGCGAAACCGCACAGCCACCACTCAGGAAGCAACACGTTGTATTCAGGCATGCTCCGAATCTGTGTATATTTTCAGTCAATATTTCAGCCTCATCCAGGTGTCAGATTCCCACCTTGTGTATACAGGCTGAGTGTTTCCCAGCATCGCCAGTTCGCAGCTGTGCAGTCGCAGCACTGGATGAGACAAATCTTTCGCGGCATTCTTGATGGAGCCCGTTGACGATCCCAATCACCATGAATCTAAGAGACGGCGGTTAGACAAATACCCAAACTCTCCTGCAGAACTACCTGTTGCAAAAGTTGGAGATGAGAATACCTTGAGCCTAGCAACATATGATGATGCTCTCCAACTATCAGCAGGCCATCCACACCTCTCTACTCCAGCATTGTTCGCATATCCTCCGGTGCAGCATCCTATGAATCTCGATTTTGGGTACCAGAACAACTTCCCGATACCTCTCAACTTCCATACAGAGTCGAGCGACCTCATAAGTCAATCGTACGAGGCACTTAGCCTCGGCGGAGCTGAAGCGTTCGGAATACAATTTGCTGCTAATGGGTATCCATTCGGGCTTCCAAATACCGTTCCTTGGACCAATTTTAATCAGATACCTGGACAAGTTCTTCAACCTGAGCCTCTCACGTTAGTTGAACAACATTGGGGACTATACCCTCCAGGTCCGCCCCAGCCCCCTGTCATCACAGAGCTGTCTTCGGAGCCACTTCCTACAGCCACTTATGGAGGCGCCGTGGAGAGTATTATCGATGCCGCCGCGGAAAGCGTTATCGAGGCGGTTGTGGAAAATGCTATCGAGGCGGTCGTACCGCAATCCAATGCGAACCAAGGCGTATTAGTTTGCTTCGGCATGGTAAGTAGACTTGACCATAGTGTCAAATGATCACAGACTGACCCTTACAGATCTCAGGTGTGTCTGGGAGATGCGAAAACCCAAGTTCAGAAAAACGGCCAAAAGCGTATGAAGTTCAACTGAACTCGTCCGCAAGTTTCAGCGCCATAGATGATCCTCGAATAAAAGGAATGATTCTGTCGGACCATGGCCAGATGATTCAGGGTCTTCTCGACGAACCGGAGGTAAAACTGCACACCTCTTGCATCCCGCATCGCGAGCTTTCAGCGCGCAAAATTTCCAAGAGTTCTGCACAAATTTCTTGTGCTTTGGAGATAACCTTATATGGCCCCTGGGAGCTATTTGATCAGATTGGCATCTGGTTCCAGGAGTATGGGGTGTACCTCCAGGATCCCCTAGTATGCCATGTGGACGTCAGATACTGCAACCCTCATCGATTATCGTCGGATGAGTTTGATTCGTGTCAATTGCTTTCTCAAGTTGTCTCTCATACAAACATATCATCTTACCTTCAAGATATCACGGAAAGGCCCGAATTGCTGGATATATTGAGCAGTAACGTCGAGCTAGAGGAGACGCCGCAGCCAAAGGCAATACGGGCAATTCTTCAAAGGTAGGTTCCGCTGCTGTTAGGACCGCTCTTTGTTTCTAGAAATTGACGACTCCCAGTCACCAGAAGAAAGCATTGACATTCTTGCTCCGCCGAGAAAAGGGCTGGGCTTTCGACGCTCACCAGTCGGACATTTGGGAAAGAGTAGAGAGGGACCAGGGGCGACTGTGAGTGTTGCCCACGCTTCGATGACAGTGATGTTAACCTTTGGAATAGTTTTATCAACAGAGTTTCTGCCACTCACCAAGATGAGGAGCCTCCACGGTTTTATGGAGGCATCGTCGCCGATCCAATGGGCCTTGGAAAGACGCTAACCATGATTGCTTTGGCAGCAACAGACCTGGACAGCAATATGAACGGCGAAGATGACTTTGAGATTGATGACTTGGAAGACAATGCTGTCCCTTCAACTCTCGTAATTGTACCCCCACCGCGTAGGTCTATCGGAATGCTGACAATGCCACTAAATAATGCCATTCGCTGACTTGCACTAGTTCTAGGTACCTGGGAAGAGCAGCTGGCAGAGTATGTTTCTCGATGTATCGTTGCGAGCATATGCGGCTAACGTTTGAGTAGGCACGTCGTAGAAGGGAGCATGGAATGGCGTTGCCATTACGGCAAAAACAGATTCGTTGACAAAAGCGCGCTCCATTCTGTAAACGTGGTTCTGACGACATACCACACCGTCTCTGCCGAGTGGAAGACTGGGAATTCTATTTTATTCTCAGTTCGCTGGAGACGAATTGTTCTAGATGAAGGTGAGCTGATAGAAATCGTGTTGTAGATCCTCTGGACTAACATGAACAGCACATTATATCCGGAACGGGAACTCGAGGATGGCTCACGCAACATGCGCACTCGACTCCGTTGCCCGATGGGCTGTCACTGGTACACCGATCCAGAATCGTCTCGGTGATCTTGCGACTCTCCTCAGATTCATCAGGGCGCATCCGTATACAGATCCAAAGGTGTTTGACGCCGACATATCTCGCCTCTGGAAGTCCGGAGGCGATGAAGAGGCCGTGAGGCGGTTAAAGTACCTTTCAACCTGTCTCTTGCTCCGCAGGCCAAAAGCAACTATCAATCTTCCCCAGAGAAGAGACGTGCGATTCCCTGTCGATTTCAACAGCGAGGAACGAGCACTCTATGACGAGATACGTGAGCAAGCCGTAGCCAAAATCGAGGAGGTACTTCAAAACAACTCGGAGACCGCTCGCGCGGGCGGCTATGTCAACGTTCTACAGCAAATCGAATCATTGCGACTTGTCTGTGACTTGGGCCTTTACTATCACTCACGGCACCAAAACATTCAGCAGTTGGCGGCCGATGCCACTGACTGGGCCAATGTCGCTCAGAGAATGTTCAATGTTCAACGGAAGATAGAGCCAATCGTTTGCGCTCAGTGTTCATCGACCCTAGAGCTGACCGAGGGCCTCTTTGATGATTCAACCACAGCGCATACGAATCCAGAGTATTCCCGTTGCTTGAAATTCGTTTGCGGCGATTGCATACACAAATTGGGCCGGGCTAATCGCACAGGTGTTTGTCGCCATAAGCCTTTATGCCCGACAGCTCCAGTGTCCATAAGCACAAGCGTCTTGGAGGATGTCTCTAGTCTCGTCTCACCTCAAATAAAGGTTCCTTCCGATGGACTTTCATCCAAGGTGAAAGCTTTGGTCGCTGATATCAAGTCACTCCCTCCAGATACTAAATGGTAATCTCCGATGCTTCTGGTGAGGCTGAATGGCAGTGCGCTAACTCTGATCATTGCAGTGTCGTATTTTCAACTTGGCGGTTAACTCTTGATCTTGCTGAAGTTGGACTAGATCAAGCATCTATCGCCAGTATCCGCTTTGACGGCAAGGTGGTTCAAAAGGATCGGCAATCCGTCATAGAGAAGTTCAAGACAGATCCGAACCTCCGTGTCATGTTGCTCACATTATCGTGTGGCGCAGTTGGGTAAGTAGCTCCTTGGCCTATCTCTTCTCTCATGACTGACATTTCCCAGCCTCACGCTTACGGTAGCATCGCGAGCATATCTTATGGAGCCACACTGGTTAGTTCCCCGACGAAAAAATGTGCCTGTAGCCGTACTTATTCACAAACAGGAATCCAACTCTGGAAGAACAGGCTCTCGCGCGGATTCATCGAATCGGCCAGATGCAAGAAGTCACTACTGTGCGGTTTTATATGCGGGATTCATTCGAAGAGGTACTTCTGGTGTCTGGAAATTGACGATCCTATGCTAATATCTATGGCAGCAAGTTATAGAACTGCAAGACTCAAAGAAAAGACTTGCCGGCGTCCTGCTATCTCCACATGATGGCGGGCTCATGGATGACAGTTTGGGGACACTTCAGGTAAGTGACCGGTACACCACGTTGCTAAAGAGTAATCTCTCTGATGCCTCTGATGCGTGTATAGAGATTGCGGGTGTTGCTTTAATCGCCAATGAACACGAGTCGCTGATCGATAGGGCCAATATATTGTTGTCAAGGAGACATAGGACATAAACTGAAGAGTCGGGTGAAGCTAATGAAGGTTCGGAAGGGAAAAAGAGACTCGGAGTATCGTATTTCGCCAGATTGATCATATTCTATAGAGGTGGGGTTAGCATTGGAAGCTTGGATAGTTATTGAAAAAATCAATTTATGAAATGACACTAACGGCATTGTAAGAAGAGAGGGGGGGGGGGGGGGGGGGGGGGGGGGGGGGGGGTAATAAAGCAGGAAATTGATGGGAAGGCCATAGCGAAACATGAGAAATGTTGGAATAGCGGTCGCTCGAAATGGGCGATGCAGAAGTTCAATGGTAGGGGCTGTATGTCGGCAGGGGTAAGGGTGTTGACAGATTGCTGAAGCAAATCTCTCGGGCGAAACAGAGTCCATAGCAAAGAAAAATGGGAGAGGGGGGGGGGGTGAGAATAAAAGGAAAAGTCTTCTTTTTCGCATAACATACCAGACACTTGGAGGTAAGCTATGACGTTGAGTTCTATTTCTTCCAAGGCCCTCGATTATCATTCCGTTCGTTTGTAATAAAGTAGTCCAAAGCATTCAGCTCAGTCTCGAAAGTTTGACTGGCTACTCCCCAGTGGATGGAGGTATTCTTTTGGTTCCGCCAGATACTTAAAGGCAAGCCAGACCGTCCAAGTCAATTTCTTCTCCGGTCTCTATTCCTTGATATCGTGGCACGTCTGCCCTAAAAGCCGTAAGCTTTTGGATGAAAGTTTCGACGCCGATAACGTCTTGGTAAGGATTTTGAATCCGTGATGCCGGAACTCGATAAACGGTAAAGATGCCCTGAGGCAATTCAATAAACGGTAAAGATGCCCTGAGGCAACTCGATACTTTCTTCAAAATCTATTGTGAACTTTTCGGTAGTAGTAGGGAATGCAGCGCCTGTGTAGGATGGTGTGCTGCTTGACAGGATTAACCAAGATGTTGAATATGATGTTTGGCGCCTTTAAACTAGCTTCGGCCAACGCGAAAGTTACGGAAGCATTTGATCGAGCTGGCCGCGCTTCGTTCCGCCGGCACAGCTAGAGGTTATTTTGAAGGGAAAACTTGTCCTGTTCTTTCTATCTAGAATGTTCCGCCCCGTTTACACAACAGAGCAGGTCCAACCCCGGCTTAGTCACCAAGTACCTATTTACAGGTAGCTCTTACTTTTTTCTATTATCGCTATTATCTTCTACTGTCGCTGTTATCTTCTATTATCGTTATCATGCTCTACTATTTCTATCATCTTCTACTATCGCCACTTGACTTTACTATCGCTACTTGCTTCTACTATTAGTACTCGCTTCTACCAGGTAGATGTGCTAAATTAGTGATATTGGGTGCTGGCTAGCAAGTCCCTATAAATATATATATAGAATATAGAGAGAGAGGGAGAGGGAGAAGAAAGAAAAAACAAGGACGTTGGAATGGATCGGAAATTGCAAGTCGAACTGGTAAATTCCCATGCTAAGTGCCTCGAGAAGAAACAATAGAACAAATATCAATGATCCAGCCAACTTGAACATGAAGATTTGCATCGCACGCCACTTGGCTGAACACAGGACGACAGAAATGCGCTCTCATGGCAAAGTGGAGGTGGCGGGAGCGTTATAACAGAAACCGCGTGGCGATGGGGGCTGGCGAATCATGAAGCATTTTTTTTTCGGGCTCAGATGCTCTTGAGTAATACTAAATGGCGGCAGGTGAAGACGAATCTTGATAGAGGCGGCTGGAGAGAAAGACTGCAAACACTCTTTCGTTTCCAGAGGTAAAACTCCTCTAGGCATCTCAACGCTTCACCAATCCTTTAATGGGAGATGTCCTCCCCGGCGATTGCAAGATGTTATGTGTAGCTGGAGGCTGGTAATCACTCTTCTTGTGACAATCTTTGACAGCTTGCCCGGGGTAGCATTGTATCTGCCCGTTATACTACGAGCTTCCACAAGGTCTAGATGCCGCTGTTCTGAGTTGTGTCACAGGTCAGCTACATCAATTGGCACGTTACAAGAGACGAACCGGTGGATTTGCGATTTTGTAGGACTCGACGGCGTCAAGCCGGCAGCCGAGCGGCTGGTAATACAGAGGTGGATATCGGGGGAACTAGAATAAACAATCAGCCAGGATCGATTTGGTGAGGGGTGTTGAAACTAATGAACAGCCTTTGTATGAACAGGGAGTTGGATTTGCCTCCTAAATTGCATCATTGGGGCTACTCAGGTATTCGTGATTTTTCTTTCCGTCTTGTCTTCCCACCGCCAAGCGTCCCGCAGGCAGAACAAATATCCTGAGACACGTTGTTCTCCTTTGTCACCGATTCCCTCCTTTTAGTGATGGCCATCTAACACCAGAGTTGCTGTTCTCTCTTCTACCATTACCTACAAAACAACTGTACTCGGCATAATTCACCACTACATTCTAACCTTTTTCATTTAAGAGAACTTGGATCTGCGTTGAAACAAGGAGCTCTGTCCTTTGGTGGCGCTAAGTCACTTTGGAGGCACAGCATCACAGTTGCTCAAAGAGTGTATTCTATCCAATCATTTGCCAATATGATGACATGCTAACTGATTGCTATCAAGACTCTGAGACGAGGTCCTAGTGCTGTTCCTTTGTGCCCCCTAGTATCAACTAGATCGATGAGGGAGTCTCGTGATGCTAACATGGAAGATTTGACGTGAGGAATTTTCTCACAAGCGTTAAAAGAGCGTGGTTAGAGCCGTGCCGACATACAATACCAGAGAAAAAGAAAACGAAAGATAAAAGAAGGAAATATATTCCAAAGCACTCCCTCGAGACCGATAGCCGTACCAATGGCCACAAGCTGCCATATCCACCTTCCGGATCTTGACATATCTACGAGCCGATACAGCAGAAGCCGAGGAGGAAAATGGCAATGATGCAGTTGCCCTGATCACAGCCGCTACAGCAGCGCTTCTCGATGCCACGTTCAGCCTTTACCATCGTCAGCAAGGTCCGTTTTAGGGCCATTTGTCATTACGAGAATTGGGAATACGTACCAGAGAGTCTGTGCCGTTTGGGGGAGCGCCGGAAATTTGCACGCCAATTGCCTCCAGATAACCCAGAGCGGCAGTTCGGGCGTCTTCCTCACCGATGCCCGGATATTTCTCCTTTACCTGCCAAAGAGCAGTGGCATAGTGAGGATTGGTAGTCAAATCAGTGGTGAGATCAATGGTTGCCGTATTGGCAGTGGTGCTTGAAGTTGGCGCGGCCAGGACAAGGGGAGCGGCAAGAGCAGCAGCAGCGAAGAACTGAGAGAAACGCATGTTGAAGATGGTTGAAGAAAAGAGAAAATCGATTTGACAAAGGGAATGAAAAAAGCAAATTGAATAGAAAGGAAATACTTGCTATTGATCAGAGCTGTTTGTTGATGAGTGGGAGAGACCCCGTTTGAGAAATCTCGTTGCCTATATATACATTTCAAGTCATGCCATCACGAGCGTTTCAATCTCAACACTAGCTGATGAAGATGTTATTTTGGGAATACTAGGTGAGCTGTAAGCCCACCGTGATACCGATTCTGCCGGCGTCGATACCTGTGATACTGCTGCGCCTGGTGTTGCGTATCTTTTGGCAGAAGGCTATCTACACGTACTGTCATGTCAGCAATCGTTGCAGCTAACAGCCAAAGTCGAGACGCCAACCTCCGCGGCTAACAAACAAGCGCGCTTCGGTCAGCTTACCCGAATGACTTGTGCGCGAATAAGAAGTGAGAGTAAGAACCGTTTAAGCGTTGGTTACGGGGAATTTGCATCTCGGCTGGGGCATGCACCGCCCCTTGCTCAACGTGGGGATAGTTGAGCTACAGGTAAGTATGTTTTGCTTGCTGATGATCCACGGCACTACCTACGCATGCGATCGTAAATTTGGTTACTGGAACTCACTATTAAGTTTATCGCAGGCGTGTAATAATAGTATATTCTGAATCAAAAATAGGTTGGCTTACTATGCTGATGCTTTGCAGGGTAATCACTTGGAGACAACGACCATCAGTCTATCAAAGTTGGTGTTGACAAGACGATTAGCTAGTTGGGGAAAGAAGGGCAACGAGCGAGAAGAGACCCATCGTCAAGACGGCCAAGTTGATTTGGGGGCGTGAAGGATTTCACCTTTGGTTATTCTAGCCGCACATCCGCCTAGCAACATCTTACGGGCCATCAGACTGCATCAACGACTCTATCAGAGAGGAGAGAAGATGTTTCAACAGATGTTTCAACAGGATTTTTTTTTTTTTGAAACAATAGTCGTATCACTATTCAATAGACTGGAAACAACAGCACATGTGGGCTATGGGAGGTTGTTTACAACAGCAATAATTTTAGGTCAACTACGCGTCTTGGTGTTTACCGCTCATCAGTGTAATCCATGGGAAATGCTCCACGATGGATATTTACGAAGAATTTACCGACAACCGACAGGTTAGAGTTCGATCACGCTGACTACATGTAGTCTCTTTGATCGCGTGTGCTAAATATACCACGGCGCGGATGGACAAGTTTTGACACCATCGAAAGGACCCAAACGCTAGTCCCACGCCCTTTCTACGGGACTCACCAGCGATATGGTGCTCTGGAACAAAAATATCCCAAAACCAAATCGTTACCATTTCAACTAACAATCATTCGCTGCCTTCCCAACCTCCGCAGTCGCCATCAACGCAGCATCGTATCCACAAAGCTTGGAGTTTATTTTGCAGAGCAGCAGCACACCGAGATACTTGCGCAAGGTGTGGTAGTACCGCAAAGATAGAGGTACCTCTCGGTGCTCTGACTCGGCAGTCTGGGGATAATTACTCCAAGGTGCAGTCCCTTATTACAGCAACCTAAGATAAGCCATCTTCTACTACGGCATCGTGAGTGCACAATCAGCCAACACCGAAATCATCAACTAAACAAGGAATCCCAAAGATTCATATACAAAGTATTTTTATTATGGCCCAGTATAAATAATAATAAACCAAAAACCCACGCAGCGCACAACAGTCGCGCTCCATGAATCCCAGTCCCGAAGAGTAAATATAACCAGTATAAGCAGCGTTTGACAAATGACCGTCATGCATAGTTTGATGTCCCTCTGCTTTTTTTCCTACCAAAATGTTCCAATGGGCCATGTTAGAAATGCCAAAGTCCTTATTCAGCAATAAACACATCTGCGATCCCGGTTTATTCAGCGGGGACATCATTGCAGAGAACACCCAGGCCAAGCTGGAGACAACCACCACAGGTTAGCAAAAACACGCCAATACGACAAAGATGTGTCAATAGCAAGACTCACCAAGGGGAGAATGCAGCACTTGGCCTTGGCACCGGAGTCATGGCAGATCTCGTTGAACTCTCTAATGCTGTTGGGCTGCCTATCGGCTGTAGCAAAAAACGCGTCAGTAACTCAACTCCGGGGGAAAGTTGCTGTATTCATGATAAAAAAGAAACGTACGGGTCTTGCAGTCTAGGTCAGCAACGTTGAGCACGCTTGCAGAACAGCACTGAGGGTTAGAATAAAGGCCAGGAGGGCACAGAGGGGAATAACTGCGTTCTCTGTAGCTGCCATGGCCACCACCGTAACTATGGTCGCCATCATGCCCGCCGTCAGGAGGATAGCCATCCCCGTGGGTGGGAGGTCCGTCAGAGCCTCCATCTTCGTAGCTAGGAGGAGGAGGAGGCACGTAGTCGTCTCCGTTGCCCTTGGGATCAACGGGGTAGTAACCACTGTGGTCACCGCTGTGGTCACCTCCGTGATCACCGTGGTAGCCGACCTCGCCGTTATGGTCGTCCCCGTAGCCCGGAGGAGGAGGCGTCGGCGAGTAAGAGTTGCCCGCGGGCACGGCAAGAGTGCCGGCGATGAAGAGAGCCGTGATTGCAAGGAGCTTCATAGTGAAAAGTGGTAAGCAGGCGTCAAGATGAACAAACTGGACAGGATTTTGGGTTGAAGACTGAAGAGGGAATCAGACGCTCGACAGGAGAATACATCGCTCATACTTATAGGTCAACAGGATATCTCGTCAGGCAACACAAAGATGCCCGTCAGTACTCGTCGAGATAGTAAGCTCATGTAAAGAAGCAGGCACAGAGTGGAGACAGAGGGGGGGAAGAGTCGTACACGATGCCGGCTTACTGTTGTACTTAAATGCATGAGAAACAAGGTACCTTTTCCGCCTGGGCATCAGCGCCGTGCTACCGTGTATGTCGTATGTCTCAACGCCCACGCTACACGGATCCATGTAAGTGGCTGGATTGGGAGCTGGTCAGGCATCGACAGCTGAACGGCATCATGTAGACTAGGCGCTGAGACCCTAGTCGGCTTTGATTTAGCGGGTGATCGCGGAGTATTACTACTGTAGTCTTTATCTCATGATCGCCCTGACAGGCCCTGGAAAGTTTGTGTGATCTGGACCCCGGCCAAGTTAATTTAAAATTCCGAGATTGAAGGCAGTAATACACTCACTTCTCCCATCAACCCCCCCGGGCTGCTGCTCCGATGCAATCTCCACACGCGTCTGATGTCTTATTTGTTGTTGTTGTGGATAATCGCAGGTTGATTGTTGCATCTCCGAGAGGCTGTCGGAAAGCCCCCCGTCGCCTTTTTCATTCGCAGAGGATGCCGTTTGCAGAAAGACAGCCAAGATCCAATGGAGTAGCCGTGTGGTGGCTCTTCTCGTCGGTTGACTTGTTGTTCAAGCTGTGATGGGTAGAAGAACCGTAGGATAAAGATATAGATATAGATGCTTTCCAAGAGCAAACCTGATTACTAGATGTTATGACATATGCGTTCTATAGACGCTGTCCGAATCTCCAATCCTCAAACGCTGTGTGAATATCATGTGCTGACGCTCCATTCCGCTCCAAACAGGCTGGGCGGTGGGCATGATTGACTATAGCTCATCCACGCAAACTCCCAAACGCCTCCAAAAACACTCGCAATGCTGGTGTGCCTAGGACGCCTTTCCACCGACCCAATCCCCCCTGTCCAAATGGCTGCCCTTAGGTCCTCTATCCTAGTTCATCTCATGCAGCCCCCAAACACTAGCAGAAATCAGTCAACCGGTGAGCTGGACAATCCATCTCGATTGGCTGGCTCGCTTGCTTTGGCTCTTTTGCCAGCAAGCCATCGGCCCCGCCCCCCTTTTCCATTCCATCCCGGGAGCCTGTTTATTGGATTCAGAATCTCTCCCACCTCCCCTCTTTGCTTCCCGGTTGTGTCGTTTTTTTCTTCTCAGACCATGGGTATTTCAGTATGCCCAGCCATCGATTCCGACCTACATTCCTTGCTCTTCTCCTTTGCCAATTCCACATGATGCGGCGGAATCAGATTGTATAGAATGCCCATCATGATGCCTCCCACCGCTGGTCCAAACCACCAAACCCACTGGTCTAAAGGCAGCAAATGCATCTCGTTAGCCAACCGTAACCCAACAAAGACTAGCCCAACACGCGGGCAGCACACTCACATGCCATGTCCCGCCTCGCAATTCCAAAAGCCAGGCACCTCGACGGGTTCATCTGCGCTCCGGCATATCCAGGAATGATTCCGCTCGTAGAAAAGGAAACCAGCCCCAACGACGCGCCGACCAGGAGAGGACCGATTCGAGGACCAAACAAAGCTGCTTGTCGGGGATCGAGACCGACGCCAAAGGACAGGAAGAGGAGAACAAACGAGGCAAAGACTTCGTTGAGGTAGATTTGACCGGGGTTCGCTTGCGATGGGTCGTACCAACAGCCGCCACCCTGCAGGCTGGTAGTAAGAATAAGCTTGTGTTAGTAGCCCTGTGGTACAGTACGTGTTTTCCGACGGCAGCCCGACGATATTACTACATGCTGGTTACACGTACCTGGTTGCTCTTTCGGGGCCCCAGACGCCAAGGAGAATCCCGCCGGCGAGGGCACCGCCAAGAGTCTGGCCGCACATGTAGAGAATACCTGAGCTTGTTAGCTGAGGCTTGCCCATACATCGAAGCAATCAATCAAATTGAGAGTTGGCCAAGCATTGGGGGTCTGGTGACCGCATAGCAACAAACACATGTGCATGCATAATTTACGTGTTCGGTTAGGGTAGGATCAGGCAGCTGAACCACACAGCCTGTCAACACAGCAAATCGGAAAAGAGAAACACACCTCGAGGCACCGAACAGAGACCAGTCAAAATGGCCGAAAACGTAATCATCGGATTTATATGTCCTCCCGACGCAGGCGCTGTCGCGTAAATAAACGTCGAAATCAAAATGATGTTGGAAATGCCAATGTACCCGCCAACCTGCGGCGTCCCGTAACTCTCCAAGGTAGCCGTAATCTGGCCCGACAAAAAGACGAGGCACGTCGTTGCAACAAACTCGACAACCTGAAAAAACCCCAAACCCAACGAGTTCCGTCAGCAAATCTCAAGCCATTGAAATACCAAATTGAACTCGCCCAAACGCAATCAAAGAAAACAACGTACGGCGGATTTCCACACAGACACATCAAGCCATTGGCCGATAAAGTAATCCCGCCTGCGATACCACGGAGTCAATCGCACGGCTCCCGGCCGCACTCCCGGAGCGAACGATCCGTCGAACGCAGCGACATCCATTCTCGACGTCGCTGGCCTCGACCCTGACGTTGCCGACTGGATCCGAGCTGCTGCCGTCAAATCGTCGTCGACCGGGAGCGGCTTCTCCTGCAGCGACTCCATGGTGGATTGGATGGTTTTTGATATAGGTCCGAGCGAGTGAATAGGCGTTTCGTCTCTTTCTCTTTTTCTCTCTTTCTCTCTTTCTCTCTCTCTCTTCACCCCCTTGTGCCGGTGAGAAAAGGGAATGGATAGGCTACCCGTCAGATATTATATCCAGCCCGCTAAACGGCTAGTAACAGCTACCCAGCTTTCTGGGCGGACACCGACTGGGAGTCAAAAGCGACGCGAAAGCTCCAAAGCTCCACCCGGAAACCCTCATACGCTGGATTCTAGCAGCTACGAGTATGCGGACAAGGATTCTGTATGGAGATGCTGTGCCCGGCTTCTGTTAGCAGGGCTATTTAACTTTGTCCGCCGTCCAAGTGCTTTGGGTATAGCCTCGCTGCTGATTAAAAAGGGCCGTCAAATCACTTCATAATCATGACATTTTGGCGCTAAGAGGCACATGCTTACCTTCGATTGGTTGATGAGCCACCTTACGGCCCTTTGTCACCGTTGACAAACAAAACTCTCAACTCGTCATAAACACGAGGTTCCTGGAATAGAATGCCTGGGGGAAGTGGTATCAAATGCTTTGCCATTACGTATACCCAAGTGTAGTCCATACTAATCTAACGGCTTTGTACAAATCCTGCTAGCTGCCAACCTAAGGGGAATCATTGTCATTGAGCAACAAAAAAAAGAATGCAAAGAAACAGAGAACAACGACGCCATGCTTAAAATATCCATCCGACAACATTCTTTGCCTTTGCTTTCCATCCCTTCTCTTCCTCCACCTGCTCTTCGACTGTGTGCACGTCCGTCACGAGATCCATGTCGTCTAGGTGCACAAACTTAGTCCGCTTGATAAACTTCCAGCCCAGATACATGACCAGCATGACGGGCAGCTCTATGTAGTAGCTGACGAAGCTAACGCCATCGAAGGACGGGCTGAAGCAGCTCCAGCCCTGGATCAGGACGAGGAATGAATTCAGCAGGACGGCAATCCAGGGACCGTAGGGGTAAGTCCAGTTCTTGAACGGAAGCAGATGCGTCTTGCCCTGGCGGGCAAGTGCGGCGCGGAAGCGGAGGGAGGTGATGCCGATGGCGATCCAGCTGAGCTGATTAGAAACACCGACGAGGCTACAGACGACTTGGTTAGCGATGCAACATTGAATTGATTGGACAACATGACATACTTTTGCAGCCACGACCAAAGCTGACCAGCACCGATGAAGCTCGAGCCGAAGCAGAGTCCCGCAACGAAGCCGGTCGCCAGAACCGCCACCCAAGGCACCTGATGTCTGTTAAGCTTGCCAAAGAATCTGGGTGCGTGGCCTTCCATGGCCAATGTGTACAGCAGCCTCGTTCCAGCAAACAGTGCGTGGTTTCCCGCAGACAAGACACTGGTTAGGATGACGGCGTTGATAACACTGCCCGCAGCCTTGGCTCCGGTCATCTGAAATACGATGGTGAAGGGCGAGGTGCGTGTTTGCTTAGAGTTGAGGTTAGGGTAGTTGTAGGGAACGTTGAGGCCAATGAGGAGGACAGAGAGGATACTGAAAAGTGTTAGCACCACGATGGCAGAGGCAACAGAAAGCTGGAAAGACATACTAGAAGAGGAGAATTCGCCAAAAGACGTTCTTGACGACCTTGGGCATCGTCTTTGTGGGGTTCTTGGTCTCACCGGCCGTAATGGCAATCGACTCAGTACCACCGTCTATCATGTTGTCAGCCAAAGGAAGCGAATCTGAGGCAAGATTCCAGATACTTACACGCAAACGAGGCTGTGACGAAAACCGAGGCAAAGCCGCCGATGCCGCCGACGAACGGGGCGCCAGGGATATGCCAGTATTCAGCGCCAATGTATCGGCCCTCGGAGTTGCCGCCGCAGTTGACAACAATGCCCATAACAATGAATACCTGGACGCATGTCAGTTTGCTTGTTACAGATTTTGCAGTGCAGTGCTTAATTGCAGTGCTTAATTGCAGTGCTTGATCTGGTTACTTACAACAATGGTAATGACTTTGAGCAAACTGAGCCAGTACTCGAGCTGTGTTTTTTTGGTCAGTGACAACTGAATTTAGTGCGGTCATTCTGGAGCTGTTGTGCTTGCTTACCTCGCCATATGCGCGCACGCTAATGATATTGACAACAATCAATACAAACCAGAATATCAGACTGAGCGCCCACCCGGGAAAGTTGTCGGTCCAGTATTGGAGAATCAGTTGCAGAGCGACTAGATCAGAAGCAGTCGAGACGGCGTCGTTAAACCAGTAATTCCACGTCAGTGCAAAACCAAAGGCGTCATCAACAAAGCGACTAACACAGATTACCCTGTCAGCAAATACGAACACAACACATCGAAATCCAGAAGGCGAAGAATGCCTACCCCGCAAATGTACAGAAGCTCCCTGCCACCGGCAAAAACGCAGCCATTTCTCCCAAGCTGAGCATGGTGACGAAGACGATGAAACCGACGATGAAGTAGCAGATGAGGATCGAAGCCGGGCCACCGGTGGCTAGAGACTTGCCCGTGCCGAGAAAGAGACCCGTTCCAATGGTTCCTCCGATGGCAATCATCTGGACCTGGCGGGCAGACAGAGAACGGCGGAGACGGTCTTGGAGGATGTGTGTTGAGCCCTCAATATCGTCGTTTGCCACACCCTGGGCATCGGATTGGCCCTTTTTGCCATCGTAAGGCGTCTGCTCGTCGCCGAGGTAGTCCTGGCGATATCCCATTGTGACTTGTTGTTGTAGGAGAACAAGGAGTCTGTAAACAGAATCGTGGAAACGTGACGGGCTTCTAGAACGAATCCAATGCTGGCGTCTTGGCAACGGCTGTGGCGTCGATATCCACCGTATCGAAATCAACAGCCCTCGAAGCAACCCACTAACTCTGGACTCGAGTTCCACTGACGATCTCTCGTTGCTCTCAGCGCAAGGCAACACAACAGACGAAAGGCTGTGGACGAAAAGAGAGTGGGAAGCAAAAGATCACCGACGCGGCGACGATGCAGATGAAGTATGCTCATGCGTCCTGCATCCATTAGCGTCTTCGAGAAGAAAAGAACCATGCCATTATCTAATGCAAACCCGTCCAAACTGAGAAAAACCTGGTGATGGCCTTCCGTGACGGACTTGGCCGCTGTACTAGGCGATTGCGTGCTCGAGAGAAATCCCCACTGGGGAGACGGAGCGAGAGAGAAGCCTCCAATAAAGCGTGGCGAGAAGCTCTTTAGTGATGACGGTGCACGGATAAGGCTTGACAAGGGCAGGCCCTGCATTGGCAGCCCTGAAGGTTCGAGAGCGGCTGGGCGAGGATGCCAATGCAGCGTTAATTTAGTTGAGGAGCAACTGCCGCAGGTGATCTGCTGTTAGCTGAAGCTTCTGCTGCACCCCGGACATGATTCAACGTGCACTTACACAGTAATGGGCAAAAGTCTGAGAACACGGGATAGTAGCACCATATCAGAGCGTGATTTTTTTTTTAAAAAAGAAATCACAACAAACTCTAAAAAATACATTTATACAACTAAAAATTAGTGAATATATTATTTATTTATTTTCAAACTGCTTATTTACTTTTTTTTATTTCACAACTAATGATGAAACTATTAATATTTGAAAACTTTAAAATTTATGAAAATAAAATAAAAAACATGAAAAGCATAGGTTTATATGCATTTTATTAGTTTATATTCAAAATCATTTCTAATCATAATATTTCAGGTAAAAACTTCAGCTGTTTTTACTATTTGTGTTTTTGGACATCCAGGCAGCATGCACTATAGACCGTTCGCAGAAACCAGCAGGACGCGCCTCGACGCTTTCAGCCCAGCGTGTGTAATCGAAAGGCGCTCGAAGCTACGGGGCCGATCGATGCGTCTGGATTCTGCAGTCAGTCCGTGTCAGTCCATCAAAGGTCGACTCGCATCTCTCGGGATCCAGCATCCGAAAGGCGCTTCTTCGGCGGTGGCTCCCGAGTCATGGAACCGCTCGCCGGCTGGACCAAAAGCTGACGGAGAAAGCTTTTTGTTGCCGCCACTAGCTGGCTGCGGCCAAGCAAAAGTGCAGGCGAAGGAGTCGATGCTCATTGCGAGCGCTGATTGCACCATCGCATCGGTGCTGGTTCTGGATTGACGGTGAAGACGGAAGAGGGCGATGTCGATTGGATCTATTGTAGAGTCGAAGAATCTCGACTTTTGTGTACTTTGATAAGCGCGAATCGCTATCTGTGTATCGATGCTTTGCTTTTTTTTCTTCTTTTTTTTTCTCTTTTTTTTTTTCTTTTTAACAATACCAAACAGCGGCCATGTAATGGTGATACAGCTCTGGAGAGTCGACATCATAGACAGTGTACAAACGTCTTTGCGTGCTTGTATTCAAAGGCATCAGAACAAGGGCGAACAACTCCGCTGATTGCTGCGATCAGGTCGAGCACCGAGGTAATATGTATGCGGGCTCATTCGTGCAAAATGCTTGCGCCCTGTAAAACGAACATTGAGGGGCGACAAACATGGCGGCCGCATAATTAATGTGTTTTTTTTTTTTTTTTCCTTGTCTTTTTTTTTGCAGCCATTAATCTTGGTCGATAAGGTCGCTCACTTTTTCTAGAGATGCGCGCACCATCTTCATATTTTCTAGCGTCTAACAGGTGCAGATTCAGGTACCGGTCCCCTAAGCAGGCGCCACAGCCACCGCGCCACAGTGACATTCAGATCGCGCAGACGGGAGCGCCCGATTCGACGACATCATTTGGCCCCAAGGAGATCATGGTGGGAATGATATTGGGAAGATTCCCAAATGAAGCCTCTCCTTTCGGCTACTCTACAGTATTTCAGCTGGATAGCCAACTTACGGCGCTGGCTAGCAAATTCCAACTCAAGGCTGTCCTTTCAAACTACCATGTGCCCACCGTGACTCTCCTCTTGTGCATGCCTCAGCTGCTTAAAATTCGAGGCTCCTATATCAAGTGGTGGCTTCGAAGATCCGACGCGGTTTTTCGAGTTGCCTTCCTATCATGGCTTGCTCTTCGACCGTAGTCCGCACTCGTTACATCGGTCGACCTCTTGTATGTCGGATAGACGGTGTTCTCTTCTGCGTTCGGCGGTATGGAATGGTCTCGATGCTCGTTTGATGGGCTTTTCGTCGTTGAGATTGAAGAAACCGCCTCCGGCGTCGCGATGTTCTTCCTATGCGATTTTTAGCGATAACGATTCGTAGTCTTCACCAGGGGAACGCACTCAAACAACATCCGCCTCGGCCACAAATGAATGCTTCGTTTGGACGATATTGATCACCAAAGCCACATGATAGCTACCAAACAACACCAGCATGGCTGGTATCCAGGGGCGGCATCTCTTCCACTGCCACGTCGCTCCAGTTTGCTGGGCGATGGGGCTATTGAAGGCCACAAAGCGAGATGGCTAGCTAGTCAAGATTAAGAGAGTAATCAGCGTCGAATGCTATCACTGCAGACACGTGTTAGGCATGATAACTGTTGCCCTAAGGGAGGTAAATTCCTCTTCAAAGTCCGTGATTGCGTGCGAAGAAAATGCGAGAGTATGCTGTGCACATCTCGATGTCCGCGGAGAAGAAATTGTTATCGATTCGCCGTAGCTGAACAAGCCGCGTGCCACAGATAACTACAAAGCCAACAATCAAGCCAAGCTTGGAATTTCGCACACTGTTCATTGTAGTTGAAGCGAGCGTGCAAACAGACGATTGAGACCAATATTTGCGCGCCTGAATTTTGGCCAAGGGGGGAACAGACACAGATACAGATGCAATGGGAGTTCACGAGCGCGGTGGAAAACTTGCAAGAAAATGAATCACAACCAAATGTATTTGATTACCCCTCCAAGTGCAACGCATTATCCGATACTGAAACCATCCTTGACAATCAATAAACCCGCTCCACTGTGAAACACTGCTTGACCCTCCGACAAAGACTACAAAAACGACCAGAAACGACCATCCCAAGTATGTGCGCACACAAGGCGAAATTGGAGGGAAAAAAGAGGCCGAATGTGTGAAATCCTTGACCTTGGCCGCGAAAGAAGTGGGTGAGTGGAACAAGAGTAGAGGGTCGCCAGAAAATGAAGATAAAGAGGAACCCGCGGTGGTGTGCTAAACATGATCACCAAGTCAGTCATGTGAGAAGCCGGAGAGCTGGAGCTGGGAGAATTACTTACAAGAAAGGTGCTCCGGAGCCGAAGAAATCATGTGGCGGCTTGGATGTTGGTAATGAGCAGCGACGGAGGCATGATGGCGGGTAAGATTTGTCTTGTGGCGATAACTGCTGCGAGCAAGATTAGGATCAAGACAGGGAAATATGTGCAGAGGAGATGAAGGGAGAAACTTACGCAGTAGAGCTGGAGTTGCAGAAGACACCGTCGGTATCCTTCTCATCTGCTGCCAGGACACGTTTGGTATCCTTCTCATCCCTCCTCCCCCCTATCGGTGGAGGAGGGAAGAGGTCGGAACCACCGGCTGAGGCCTCAATAGACCCCCCGCCGGCAGTATGAAGAAAGAAAAGAAGAGAAGAGAGGGAAACGAAGAGATAGGCGAAGGCGAAATATATAGGTAGAAGGGCGGGGATCAGCGTGAATCACCTGCCATCTTCCAAGCGAGAAATCTCGCGTAAAGCTCAACAATGGACCTAAAAGTGTCCAAGAGATTCGGTGACCTTCCATCGCCAAGCGATTGTGCGTTCTTTGGCCAGGCGGCAGCCAGTTGTCAACGACGCCAAGGCGGCAATCACCGCCGATCTCTATCGATCTGAGAGCAGAGGCGAAGATCGAGCCAATGAGGAAGAGGAAGAGACGAAAGGGGGAGTGGATCGAGCGGATTTGGAGGGCTTGACCGCTCCGTGAATGGCTCAACAAGAGAGAGGAGGCGAGTGCGAGGGGAGGTGCAATCCCATGGGCACGAGGTACATCGACGATAATGTACCTACAGCTCGAGGGAGTGACGGGAGATGCAGTACAATGCGAGGGACTGAATGGCACTCTGTGTATCTTTGCTCACTGGGAGAATACTATAGCCACTGCAGGAACCCCCCTGAATACTGAATACTGATCATCTCTACTTGGATCATTTGGCAGTTCATGAAAATGTATGATGCTGATCAAAAGACAGCTTTCAAGCAAGGACTTGTGGTGGCCACATATACGACCGTAATACCTCAACATGAACTAAAGAGACCGGTACATGCAGCTCGGCGGCAGAGAAACTGTTGGGAAAAGGGGGGCTGCATGTATCAACTCAGTCTGCGTCCAGCCTACCCACAGGTACAGACGTAGACGCAGACCCCGATGCAGCTGCAGACCGAGAATCAGCTGCTAGATCGAAAAAAAAAAATCTCGATTGGTCACACGCTCTCAGCTGGCTACCGAAGAGTTCCCGCCCGCGCTCAGTTTGGGGGCGTCGGAGGTTCCAGACTCTCCCCCTGCCCAGCCTTCTCTGCAGGTTTTCAAGTTCAGTGGCCGCCATTCAACGGTTGGCAATTCTCGTGCAACAATCTTTAACAAATCGTACTGTCAACTCACAGCGCATGCTGCTTCCACTACATGGTTTCATCCGAATCTGCTGCGACAGGTCCTTCTGCAGACACGAAACATCTCTTCAATCCCGAGTATGTATCTTCCACTCCTGATGAACGCTTTTGTTCTTCCGCAGCTGACACTGTAGTCCTTGTAGGCTCCTTTGTTGGCAATTCTCTCGTCGAGTCAAGCCGACGACAACTCTGAATGGCGTTCGCTCGGCTTTCAATCCGTTGCCGCGCCCCAACTTCTCTATCAATTAGCGAAGTGCTTGTCTTCTCAAGCATTTCTGCACTCCGTTCACTGTGTACCACAATCACCAGTTCTCCTGTGACTTCTACATTTCCTCAGCATCGGCCTACCACTCAGACGTCGTCCATCATGGCAACTTAGTATGCTACAAGAGCAACAGATCAAGTCTCGACATTTTCCTACTTCGGAGTCCTGAAAACGACAGCCACCTCTACAGCACATCGTTTGTACGGTAACATTTGTACCCTCTGGCTGCTTCTCAGTCACGCACTCTATCGCACACAAATCGCTTCAGGCTGAAGTAGCATTTCTGATATCTACAGCCTTGGCTTCATCTGGCGAGATTTTTATTATGCCAGTGGTGCATGGAAAAGTCCTACGGAACGGCGTAGCGCCAAAGCCGCTGCGCCAGACATACCACCAGCCGAGGTGGCCCAATGGGAGCGAGATGCAAACGACGTCTCCAAGGTCAATAAGAGAGCAGTGGAAATTTCAATCCGGACTCTAAATGCTTCGGCATTTCTGGAAGACACGCTAATCTACCCCGTCCACCACTACGTTCCGATAGTGATGTCGAACAGGCAGCTTATCAGTGGGTAGAGAGGGGAATACCAGCAGAGGAAACATGGAAAAGTCCTACGGGAAATCTTTACGGCTTTTGCGGGTGTTGTAAAGCTTCTTTTGCAATCTTGCGGGCCTCGTGATCGATTAGTGGCAGACGTTGTTGCAATGAATCCAAGACACCATCACGCGCCAAGGGGTTTTCTGGTGACTGCTTCTAGGATAGCTGGATCAAAATACACTAGTTGTACAGTTTTCCAGTTCAACATTCGTGTCTCTGTGTCTAAGCAACTTTTATCGTGATAAAGTCTAATCATGTATGTTGCATGTGGGTTCCCATTCCTTGTTCAATGCATTCCTTATCGAGGCAAACTGCACGGCTTCATCACTGAGTCCGATGTTCAAGTCCGTTGCCATTCTAGAGGCAACTAGTAGAGAATCTTGGTCTGCGCTGAGTTCTATAGCAACAGAGGCAGGTTTTGGTATCGCCATAGACCAACTTACTCCTGATATTATGTCTAAACGCGCTTATCCGGTGTTCCATTACACGCCGCTACCATTCATTCAGTACCGTTTTTTCCTATGATCTTCTTGTACTCCTCTATCTCTCTAGCACCCAGGTATTTCTAACCCGGTCTCAAAAGAGTGCATGGACCTGTCCCAGCCATGTTTTTCCAGTGCTTTCTTCCAGCTTCCCATATCGTCAGCAGGTAAGTAACTTTCGTCTGGGATGAGCGAGCCTCCTTCAGCGACAATTCGTCCGCAAATGGCCATTTACGGTTGATGTCGATAGTCCTCTCTCTGCTCGGGGGATCTCGCCGATCAATCGATTGTCGGTTCTATATTGGTTCTCGCTGATTTGACTTGGGTGGCTTGACGTGTGTAGCTTTGGATTACCACTCTTTCTCTTTGGAGATTGCAACAAACTCCGGCGAACTAAGCTACCGAAATATCGTCTAGGTTTGTTTCCCGTGGTATTGACGAGTGATTGCGCACTGGCGCGATTGGCGTTTGGACTTGTACGACGAATCATTCATCTAGGACCTAGGAGAGATCAAAATCAGTTGGGCAATTCCCGCTGAGAGAAGAGTTCCAATATACCATGCGGCTCTTCTGCCAGTCTCCTAGGTATTGATTAGGCATTTCACCAAAAGGAACACGACAAATGATGGCAATTATCTCGTAGATTCAATGGAATGGGGAAGAGACGCCTATGGCTGATTTGTGGATTCTTCCCGGCGTTATTTCCGAGTGGTGCTTGTGGAGGGGATTTCGTGCACCAACCCAACTACACCGTGTGTTTCCAATGAAAATACACCCAGAAGCAACAGAATTTGCAAACGACATGCCATCGGCAAAGTGATTCTTTACAGTAAAAAATGGGAAGGAAGAAATTGATGAGTTGTTGGTGGCGTCGGGATTGGGAAAAAAATTGAAATGAAAATGAAGAGTGCAAAATCGAAAAAATTGGCAAAAGAAATGGACCCGAGGGGAATTGAACCCCTGACCTTTCACATGCGAAGCGAAAATCATACCCCTAGACCACGAGCCCAAGCTGTTACAATGATGCATTCAGTTTAGGTATATACAGTATTACTACTCCCTTTCAACGCCAAATCCGCAGACAAAAGCCAATTGTACGAGCTGACGATGTAACATTCTGAGCAACTGAGTATCGGTCAGAATAGTTGTCTAGTCAAGCTGTTCACCGAGCGCACCTTTACAGGATTCCGTTGGTTGGGATTTTGTAGTTTTCCCGTTCGGTAAAGGGAGATGCTTTCTATCTGTTTGAGGATGGCCAAAAGCACATGCAACTCCAAGTTCGGCGGGAATGTCGGTGTCTATGATAAGGCGTAGCCGGAATATTTACTACTTCTATTTTCTGGCGAGGAAATAGCCACCCAAAGCCCTGTTGTGTAGAGTTAGGATCAGTGCTTTGATGGAGGCGACGGCTCGATGCGACAAGCTCTAGGGTAACGGAAACAGGGGAAGACAGTATACCATCATTGTAGCGAATGTATTGAAGATTCTGCGGCGGACAAGTATTAGAGTAGGTAGCAGGTGTAGACAAATATCGATGGAATTTCTTGTGTTGGACGAACAGTAGATGTTTGATTTCGGCTGAAGAGAAGGATAGAGGAAAATGGGGAAAAGTATGATTGAATAATAAGTCACTTAAGCAGACTGCACTCTATTTGATATTGACAGCTGCTCCCCAGGTAATTGGTAGGAACTAAGGGGAGTGTCTCGCATGCCTTAGGACTGTCGGAGTTGGTAGCCTTGTGTGGCCAGATCCAAGCTACCTGAGTTTTTACCAAAGCTAAGCAGGAAGCTAATGTCACTTGGATGTTACAGCCTCGCAGCCACGGAGCCAGCAGTCTTGCAGCAAGACTTGGCTGCGTACTCGTTCTCTTCTCCACGCTACCTTTTCCCTACAGTTCGCCTACGCTATGCCAGTCTCAAAAAAAAAAAAAAAAAAAAAAAAAAAAAAAAAAGAAAAGAAAAGAAAAGAAAAAAAAAGAAACGGCGGCCGCGCTAATTCGCTATTGTCTGATTTCTCTGCACCCGTCCATTGTTCTTTGGCGAGTACAGATCCACGCCCTTGCTGTTCTGCAATTGATTCGGCGTTGTTCTTCTCGTGGAAATTCGGGAACAACTACTGCGCTTGCTTGAGGGTGTTTATTTCTCCATTTACTCCTAGCACTCCCGTGAACACAAGAACTAGGACGAGAGAAACTGATGTGTTTGTTTTTCTGCTCTTAGGTCCTGCGCTGCAATGCACCAAAGACGACGAGTCGATTTTCCTCTCCGCTACGATAGTATGACGGCGTTTACGACTTCTTCCCTAGACCATTGACTGTGGAGAAAACGAAAGATGCTTTGTGGGCAGGGCACCGACTCGCCAGTCCGCCAATTGACGTTGGGCCGCCGGCTCTGTTCGATTTCTGTCCAGCGCTTTTGACACGCACAGATCATCGCACCGACTCCGCCTCCGCCTCTCTTCGGGAAAGGGATTTCCTTCTGCTTCGTGATTACTAGCAATCTAGAGGAAACCAAGTGGAGACGGGATTTAATCCCGCTGTCACTCTGGCGCCAACATATATTCAGCCTAGTTGGCGTCGTTGGCTGATGTCGATCGACGTTCGGGGATGTTTAGCGGCGAAACGGCCAGTGTCTTCAACTCTTTCGTGATTGAAGCCGTGATAGTGATCTGAGGGATATATGAAGGGCTCTCTCTGTGTCTTTCCTACAGCTGTGGACAAATGCCTCGTCCAAAAACAGTATTCGACTCCTACGAGAACGCCCAGTTCGTGTCGAGAACGCCCAGTTCGTGTCGTGCGGGGCAGTTGAAGATAGACCTCTACTGAAATCTGCAATCTATTTACCCATTGGCCATGCAAGAAAGAGCTAGAACCCCGCCCCGTAATGTGAAGTTTGGCCCCGGCACCCTCTTCAGCTAAGCTCTATGGTGGAGGTAGTTCCTAATGTAGATACTCAGCTGCTCCCCGGCAGATGTAGAATTTCAGATTGCCCAATCAGCATCGTATCCGATCATATCGACCTCTCGATTCTGCCACGTAAACGAGGGGTAGTTTCGCTAGGTGGATTTATGAGATCTTGAGCCAACGTATTCCACGGCAGTCAGAAATAGGGGTAGAATCGGTGCAGGCCTCATCGGAGGCCATATAAGAGCGATACTTGACGCTGCTATATCTCTCTACTTATTCTCCATTAGCGCTCGCACTTTGAGGGAAAAAAAAAAAAAGAAAAAAGATAATCATTGAACAATCTATATCGCCAAGATGCGTACGTTCCATCTCCCCCCACCCTTCCTCCATTAATCCAAAATTTGTGCTTCTTGTTCTGCACTCTTCAAGGCTGACACAAGACAACTTGATCCGACTTCCAGCATCCGTTACACTGCTCAATACCACCTCTGATAGCTTCAGATTCACCGGAAGCAAGGACCATCTCCAAAATCCTCCCCAGGAGATCAACCCGGGGGACACGGCAGTCATCAACTACACCGAGGGAAAGCCCAGCGTGATGTGGTACATCCACGAGGAAAACCAGGGCCAACTTGTTGTCGAGGTTGGCAACGATTGGCAGGGGAACAAGCTTTGGGGAGAAGGAGTGTTTCGGCTTAGGGAAACAGGGAGGGTAAATGAGTATCAGGTTATGAGGGAATAGAGACCGTTAGACTCTAGATTTCAGTTAGAAGAGCCCACCAGCTCTCCTCTATACAGACAAGAATACCAAATATGTCACCTGGGCAACCACTCTACAGGAGTACCTCATTGGCACTGAAGGCCCCCCCTTAACCCCCCGTAACAGCTGGCGCTATTCCACTGATGAGGCAAACAGATGCTAGCCACAGTGGCCGGGCACCTGAGTCCATCTGGCAAGCAACCTGTTAGCTACCTCTGGGTACGTATCACGCCGCGTCAACTGGTACTAACCTCTTAGGTCCTTAGTAGGTAATTCTGAAACAGCTCTTTCGCGTTATTTATTGATTCTTTGATCTTCTCTTCTCTTCTTGCCTCTCACCTCCTCCTCAGACCCTCAGATCTCACGTTTGGAAGCAGCAGATCCCGGCAGCAGCGGCAGCAGCTCGAAGACGCAGTTGGCTCAGCACGAAGACTCTGAGACTTTAACTTGCCGATTCTCGATTCCTGAAAACCTCATCCCTCGCGCTGCAATGAAGTAGCCGCAGCTCTGCATCGGAAGGCCCTGCAAAGGAAATCATCCTACTTTAATGGCAAGATTTCGCACCGTGCCGTTCAAACAAAAGGTGGGTCAATAATCGCCGTTCAGGGGCCGATGGAAAACCGGCTCAGTGTCAATATTCGGGAGAGGGACTAACCAAGACGCGTTCTCAGGAAAAGAAATCACAGCATTCTGAATCGCGCCTCGGAATCGCGAACGTGCTGCAGAACGCGCCCCCCTTGGCTTGACGGCTATGCTCTTGCTTGAATGCAAATCACCGTCTCAAAGCACAGGCAGCAGATTTCCTCTGTTCTTCTCTCTGGCCATAGGTAAGTAATGTCTTCTTTCGTCCATTGTTTTTCTCCTAACTAACCACCGTTGCAGAAATGCTTTGGGCTCATGACTACCGCCACACGCCTACCTCCACATGCCTCTCTTATCTTGGAGATTGCTCTTCCTGCTTGAGTCCAAGAGCTTTGCGTTTGCTGGGAATTGGCAATGTCTTCTGTGTTGCGTATCTTGCTCTGGAATTGCCACAAATCCATCGCCACGTCTGCATGCCGCCTATCTGGGATGGCCAATCTACTTGCTTCTGTCAAGAAAGCCCCCATTCTCTGGATCTTGGTAATTGCCCCCATGGCGCTTCCTACTTTTCTCTGGCTAACCACTGTCTTAGATTCACCTTGGGCTGTTACCACGTTCCCGCGTTGCCCTTCTCTTGGTGGTCCAACATCTACCTGCAAGCCTGTTGAGCTAGTCTTTTCGTCTGCCACCAAACCCTGTCTTTATCCTCCTGGAGAACGCGCCTTATATCTCAAATCAAAGTGAACGCGTTTGAGATGTCGCTTCACATTTGGTGCCTCCAGAGATGTCAGAAAACGGTCTTGCGTTGGTGCAAAAATAACACCTGCAATCCTATTGCGGTCGGCAAAGGCAGAGGAACTACAAGAGGTCCTAACTTACCAATTGCTCTCTACAAACTTGACGCGTCCCTTCGAATTCGTCAAAGTGTCATTCCAACCATCTGATCAGTACAAAAACACTGAGTGAGGGGTCTACAAGCGGCCATAGCCTGGTTGTTTTTGTCAGCGTCGAGATGGCGGCCGAGATCAAAGTCGAGCAGAGGTCGGAAATGCCCGTTCCCCAGCCTAAGAAGCAGAGGATCAAAAAATACACGACCAAGGGTCTATATTCCGGACAAGAGGTGAACCAGGACATCACTCAAGGCATGACTGCAGCCGAGAAGAAGCAGCTGACAGGCCGAGGGGCTACTAGAGTCACCAGCCTGTCGGCAAAACACCCCCAGAATGGGGGACGTTCTGCATGGCGAGAGCCTGAAGAGGTTTCTTGGGAATACGGCGATGGAACCAGTCGGCAGTGGGCGGAATGGCCGGGGGGCTACAAGAGTCCCCAGCCAGTTGCACGACGAGATCATGAAAAGTTTTCTTGAACAGACATACCGAGGCCAAAAAGCTAGAAGCTTCTGGTGTTTTACCGGTGCGAGTGTGCAAACTACTGCGCAGGAGAGGCGCCGCTATCCAGACGCTCCATGGAGCGCCTGGGGATGGATCTCGAGCAATGGTTGGCAGGCCTGGGGGCTACAAGAGTCCCGGGCCATGGCTGGTAGGTCGGGGGGCTACAAGAGTCCCCAGCCTACCATGCTCCCCAACATCTATACAGAATCGACGGCATTGGATTCTTCGCCAGACTAAAGCGCATCTCATCGCCGGCATCCAGCGACTTCTTCAAATATTTGAGGAACAGGATGGAGATCCCGCCGCCATTAACTGGCAGAAACAACGGGAATGGAAGTTGACAGAGAGAGAGATTCGTGACGCCAACCAGCATTTATACTCAATCGGCCAGCTGGCGAACGCTTTAATTTTAGTGAGGAATCCGCTTGGACCTCTGGGGATGATGGAGAGTTGCGTGGAGAAAGTTACTCCCGATGAAGCTGTGCAGGCCTTGCTTTCAGACTCGACTAAAGCAGTTGCAATTTAAAACAAAGCCAGAACGAAGACGACTACCTCGTGGAGAAGATTACTATTGCCTGGAGATTAATCGCGAGCTATGACTGAAGGAGTTCCTGGGGGCTACAAGAGTCCCGGGTTATGGCTGGAGGAGTTCCTGGAGGCTGCAAGAGTCTCGGGTTATGGCTGGCAGGCTTTGCTGTCTGACTCAACTCGAGTAGAAGGAAGCTACTCGCGACAACGATGACCAGAGCAACGCCAGTAAATCTCCTGGCAGTTTTATTGACCGCGTAATCCCAACTGCGCTAACGACTAAGTTTAAGCCAAGCTGGATGAAAAGTTTCGGATTTTAGATTTATACCTAATCGGCCAGCTGGCAAACGCTCCCATTTTGGAGAGAAATCCGCTTGGACCTTTGGGGATGATGGAGAGTTGCGTGGAGAAGGATACTACCTCGTGGAGGAGATTACTATATACATCGTGGAGAAGATTACTACATACCTCGTGGAGAAGATTACTACATACCTCGTGGAGAAGATTACTACATACCTCGTGGAGGAGATTACTATATACATCGTGGAGAAGATTATATACCTCGTTGGAAAAGATTACATACCTCTTTGGAAAAGATTACATACCTCGTAGAGAAGATTACTAGAAGAAGCCTCGATCGCGTCCGGGAATACGCAAGACCTGCATTTTCTCTTCCGAAAGGGTCAAGCCCGTAGGCGACAACTGTCCAGCCCGCAGCCTCGTCCGGCGCAGCATCTTCCCTGTCGCCCATACAAGCCATCCACAGATACGAGCCGGCATGCGAACCCTGAGATGGAAATACGTCGAACTCGAATGCTTGCGCAAGACTACGGCTTCAAGATTAGCTGGCAAACGCACGGTAGAGTCCTGCGTGAAGCCGATCGTCACCTCTGAAACGCTTTCTTAATTGCTTTCACGTAATGGGGCATTCCGGATTCTGCTTTAAATAATCAATCCGACTTTGGAGCATGCAATCATCACAGAGATGTTGCGGTGTTGGATGCGCTGAGAGATTGGGAGCGAGAAGGACGATGCAAGGCTTCATTAGTTGGAGGATTCTGGCCTTGCATTCTACAATGGATGACGGATTGAACAGCTGGCTGAGGGGGCTTTGTTTTCATTCACTCTTGCTTAGATAGACTCATCTACTCTTGTTTAGATAGACTCATTCACTCTTGTGTAAAAAAATAATGTTCAAATCGACGCGCGACAGAGAATGGCTGTTGATTCACCCCATGAGTGCATGGAAGTATGTACAGATACATAGAGCAACAAAGTTCATTTGACTCGACTTTTGCGCTGCACGACCAAATCGACCGAAATATTCGCATTAGACGCATCCAGAGACCTGCCAAGAAAATGTACGTTGCGCTGAAGTCATCATGAAATCCCGTCCCAAGCAATTTCCTCGGACGCGGTCGCAGCACGAGGATGCAAGCAAAGACGGCCTCGACCCGACCACGTCTGTCTCAGCTACTTTCTGCACAGCCTTCCGTCTTGACGAACCTCCCATCTCTCATTTCCCACACACGGCGCACACCAGAACACGTCGGCCGGGTCGATTTCGCGTTTGATGCGGAGCAGTCTCGCGTAGTTGCTGCCCCAGAACGTCTTTTGCCAGTTCTTCTCGAAGGGAAAGGCCTGCGACGGAGCACACACAAAGAGAGGTTAGCAAGTGTTTTTTTTTTTTTTTTTTTTTTATGTGAAGTGGAGAGAAATTTCGGGGGATGACATGCCTCGTTTATGTATGCTCCGGAGTTGGGCGTCAGGTCGCGGAGAGGTTGGAATTCTTTGTCTAGAGTCGCGATGGCGTCGTTTTCGGCGGTCTTGTTGAAGGGTCCGAAGGGCTGGCTGGTTACTGGTGGTGTATTATCGTTAGAATGAATGCTTGAGCCATGTTTGAAGAGAATTTGAAACGACTTACGAGAGTGAACATATGCGGTTCTCCATGCGGGATTGACGGCGTTGCTGCCTCCTCTCGGTTTCGCCTCTTGGACGCCTTTGCCGCCGACCATGAATACAGAAATCGTTCCACTGGGTTCAATAGCCGCTTGGAGGGCGCTCTTTAGCTTCTTGGGATTACCAGTCAGGGCTTCGCCGTCCAAAAGTCGGGATACAAGGTACTGGCTTCCACCAGCTTGGCTGCTATCGTAATTCTGGCTGAACCAGCCCAACCAGGAGTCATACTCTGTGACAAGAGTGTAGAACTGGACTTTGTTTGACCAGCGCTCGCGAATGGTGTCGTTGATGGGGTTGAATATCTTTGCGACGGCGTCGGGACTGTCAACGTCTTGGAGGATGGAGGTGCCTAGGAAGCCAGCGATGCGATCTGGGATGCCTGGGACCGGAAGGGGCGTCTGCATGTCTCTGGTGGCGAGATTGTAGCCGGAAAGGCCTTGAGCCATGAGACTGGGTACTTGGGAGACAATGTAGGTGATTAGATCGTATACGAGGGATTCTTTGGGATCGGTGATGGCCGCGTAGATGACGCTGAGAATCTTTGGGCTTGGATGTGTCTTGAACGTGACTGATGTAATGACGCCAAATGTCGAGCCGCCTCCCTATCGTATTTTGTTAGCATCACATTGCCAGTGTCGTTGGTCATTCGGGTGAGGGAGATATCGCCACTTACTCCTCGCATTGCCCAGAACAAATCTTGATGTCTGTCCTCGTTGGCAATCACAATATCGCCTCCCGGGGTGACGATTTCCATCTCCCATACGTTATCCGCCGCAAGGCCATACCTCGGTGCGAGAATCGAGTGCCCTCCGCCAGTGATGTAGCCACCTATTCCGACAGTCTTTCCTCCGCCGCCAACAATGGCCTGGCCATGCTTGTCTGCGGCGACGTATATGTCGTACATCTCAGAACCGCCGCCGACGGTGATGGAGTTGCCATTGAGGATCTTGCCTGAGCCGTGGAGCTTGTACTTTCCCTCGTTGTAGGTGATTTCGTTCAGATTATGCGTCCATATGGAGAGGGAGCCTGGAGAGTTGGAGCGGCCGAGGTAATCATGGCCGGTATTCTTGACGTTGAGACGAACGTTGTGCTTGCGGGCTTGAATGGAACAAATAGATGGTTAGTTCATTTTACTTGTCCATATATCACTTGGACCAGATGGGGATTCAACTTACCAAAGTCTATGCCGATCTTGACATGCTCTGCAGTTGATGCATTCACCACGTAGGCAGGATATCCGGCCGGAGAACAAGGCGCGTTTCCATCGGGCAGGCACGTGTAATTGTCGAATCTATCCCACATGACGGAAATTGGGTTTCCGGCGTGGAACTCGTACGTCTTCCACTCGTCGGCCACGGTAGGACACTGAGTCTCATTATAGGTGGGCTGGCCAGGATGGCAAACTGCCCCAGGGGGGGTGGCTTTGAGGAGTCTTCCGTGGAGTGTTTGGTTGAGGGCATCCCATGCGTGGGCAGAAGGCCAAGAGGGCGTGCCTGGATATGCTTTGCATAACTCTGGACGGGGCGAATACAGGCCATTGACGCTGCCGGCTAGGCACAGTAGCAACTGAAGGTTGGAGCTCAACATGTCGACGACTAGTTATCAAGAACAAGAACTGTCATGGTTTTTTAGAATCCATGCAGTAAAAGAAGCAGTCCGTCCGTCACAATTTATACCTTGATTGCCCCTCGAGGAGGCACCGCAACAACATGTCGTAGGATTCTCCCGACAGGCATCCCCTTGATGGATCAAGACACCGACAACGTCCAGCCTCTCCCGCTGTAATAGGGATGATGGCGCGAAGCGTCGCAATGCACTGCAACGATTCGAACGGATGCTGCATCGTGGCTGTGACGATCGCCCAGCCGTGGCCAATAAGAAGAGATCGCATTCCTCGCAATCGCAGGATTATCGGGGCAGCTCGGCACTAAAAACGGCCACATGTGGAAAGATGCCGCGAAAGTCGATTCGGGAACAACGGCGGCTTGGCCCCTGGGCTGAAGACCAGGCGTGAACTAAACCTCATCCAAACGACGGGTCAGCATTCTGTCGTATCGTGCGTATTATCGAACAACACATACATACCACATACATACCAGACTGGGGGTGTTTTGCGCTGTCACCTGCGAAGGCGAGATTCTGCGCTTGTTGGAGCATGGCTCTCGACTCCGAGGCGCAACTTGGCGACGACTGTTGGACAACTGACATCTGCCGGCGAGTTGCGAGACTGCGAAAGATGCCTGCTTTTTTTTTATTTTATTTTATTTTTTTTATTATTATTATTTGTTTGTTTGTTTTCCATCAATGGCTCCGCTGATTAAACAGCACAATCCCGTGTGGGCAAAGAGGTTATATTACATAAGACTAGTCGAGGCAGGCTGGCTGATGCACGAAATAACATGGATGGGAAACGATCTAGGCAAACCCTTCTGCGCTACGACAAGGATGGGGGGAAAACCTCGCAATAAAAGCCTCCAATTAATTAGCCTAATCCCTAATAAACAAAATGCCCTCTTCTTTGTTTTCTGTAGTCAACAGCGGAGATGCGTTGAGGTCCGGGATAAAAGGGTGGCCAGTCAATAACGCAAACACCACGGGCTGCCAGTTCGCTAAACGCATCCATGGACCTCAAATCGCGGAAGCAAATGCATCATCACACATCAGCTAGTGGTTTACATGCAGCCAAATCTAATGGATTACAAATTAAAGAAATAATTCTCTCACAGTATCCGGCCTTCGTCATCAAACCCCATTCTTTCTCCCAAAATAACAAAAAAACCTTTGTCTGCTTGGCTAGAAATACAACCCCAGAACATACAACCGCCTTTCCTTCGCAACCGTTCAATCGTATAGGTTGGATGAATCTCCTCGCCAGCCTTCCTGGTTACCTAAACCCTCTTACAGATGCCCGGAGACATAGGTCTCATCAGACTAAAGGATTTTAGCCTATGTGCAAGAATCCAGTCGCCATGTTCCAGCATCTAAGCCAGCCGAAGCCCGCGATTCTTCTCATTAATGGGTGGTTTGACTTGGACGACATAGCGTTGATAACCTAGCGTCCGTAACGCGTGACGGATACTGTATTCTCCAACGATCCAACCAAGGGCAGCCCGAAGCTTGCTGAATGGTATCAAACGATTCGTCTGGCTTGCTATGATAAACGCCTCAAGTTCTTCAAGCTGGAATTGGGTCAATTTGCTTGGCCGGCCGGGGCGCTTGACCGGGGTCTTATCGTGCGCAACAACGTATTGAACTTGGTTGCATGATAGGTGTAGCTGTAAACAGATTGCGTTTTATGTGCGGCCAAGCTGATACATCAGCTTTGCATTGCGAGGTTGATTGCGAGTTGTATCGGTTCTCATTTTGCCGAATTATCTAGTAAAACGAGCCCAGGTAAATCGAAAAGTATAAAGGTCAACCAAAAAAAAGCGAAAAACGCGCTTTTTGAGGTACTTCAAGACTACTGTCGGTACATATGCTTTGGCCTGACGATAGTAGGTTGCAAGTTGTAGTTGTAGCTAGCAGAGACTGGCGGCGGCGAGGCTTAAGGAAGCCAGATCCTTCGACGAAGAAAAGGCTCGTAGTTGAAAGATGCCTGCAAGTACAGGAGAGACCAGCTCTTAGGCCATCTGCCGCAGAGAATTTGTTGGCGACCGGTTTTCGGGGACTGGCGCGCGCAGGGGCTTGGATAGTCTTGGCGATGGCACAGCATTGCTGGATGAACAAGACAGCCAGCCTCCTTGCGCCTTCTTGTGTCGGCGTAATCGGCGGAGGAGATGCCAAAGAAATTCATGGGCGACGTCGGCTTTGTTCGCACGTGCTGGACGATTTCCGCTTGGTTGAAGAAAATGGCTATAACCTGGGCCTCTCATAGGCCCCGGGTCGTAGCCATCCGTTTGTAGTTCACATTCTCTACACTCATTCAGATAGCCTAGATGGCTAGTTTTCAACACATCATTCACAATACAACAAGATTGGAATTGAGAGATCCTTCTTACTTCAAGTTACTTGCTGTTACTCGCTGCGTGACCTCACAGCGAACACCCGTATCCGACCTGACCGCCCGCCAACATAAACCTGGAGCCCAGACGTTTGCCCCTTGGAGACAGCAAACATATACAGTCGTATAAGACCCGGTTCGTCGCAGTACAGTAGCCCATACTCCTCCTCCACTGGGGCCCATCCGATCCTTTAGCCCGAAGTTCGAATCTTAGGGAGACCATCAGGTTCAACACCCCCTTGGCACTTGTGCAAGAAACAAGTCTTTCTAGAGAAAAGGAAAAGAAAAGAAAGACTAGAAAACAAAAAACCAAGGTATATTTATTTGCAAACGAACGAAAGGACTGCCGCGCTTCCAGTACATCACGTGTCTCCACACATGATTCTCAACAACACTCATTGTTTGGAAAGATCGATTATTAAATGCTTGAAATGAACCACAGGCAAACTACCTCCTAATAGCAAAAGCGGTGCCCTCATTCACGAGACGCTTGAATGCTCATTAGTCTTCGTCAATGGTACAGAGCGAACGGCGACATTAACTAGGCTGGCACAGCTGGATGGGATGATTCCTGAGTGGCTTGGTATTTCCCGGAATTAGCTGGCCAGCACCCCAGGTTGGCTATCCAGCGCTCCAATATATACCTGCTACTACGAAACAATATTATTGTCTTTCTGCTATCCTCTACTGTCGCTACTATCTCCTACCATCACTACTGTCTTCTACTATCGCTATCGTCCTCCACTATCGCCACTTACTTCTACTATACAATATTTCAGGTAAATCTACTAAATTGGTGATGCGGGATGTTTGGTAGCTAACCTGGGGTGTTGGCTAGCAAATCCCTATTTCCCCAGTGTCAGATGCATCGCAGCATGTTCACAATAAAAAAGCAACAAGGTTCACGCTAGGTATTATGGCTTTGAACAGAGATATAAAAATGAGACTTTGTCTCTCGCAAAATAGAAGAAATCAGCGATAATTACAGTTTTTATTATACACCTAGCTGTAGGATTGTGGCTACTAAGCCAGCACAATCTCCCCTCTTTGATCTCCTCACTCTTCTCCGATAAAGCCAGTCCTGACACCCAGTCAATCTCAACGCCATCATATTTTGCCACCAGGATCAATCTCTTTGGCCGCCAACAAAAGATGCCTCTCTGTGCTCAGCTCCTTCATGTTCAACCAAGAGGAAATCGAATTCGTCCAGCATGTGCCGACAAACCCAACGTGAATATATCCGTAAGTGTTGGGAACGCACCACCTTTAGGTTTTCAATTGCTTTTGTATACTTCATGGCTTCAAAAATCTCATCAAAGCGCTTATTTAAGGCTGAAGGTTCGCTCAGCGACCGGTTGTAATTCTGGCCACGACCTGGGCCCCATTCAGACCCCGGGTCGTGCCTTTTTGAGTTCTTCTCTGATGTTCGCTAGATGACGAGTCTCAATGGTAGAGAAATTTTTTTGGAACGCCATGACCTGGGCCTCTAGTAAACCCCTGGTTGCGACCATCTGTTGGATCCGAATTGCGATTGCAACTTTGCTCCCTTTTGAGTTCTTCTCTGACGTTTGCTGGTAGGCCTCGGCGGTGGGAAATTCTTGGAGCGACAGCAGGTTGCACATCCTGGGCCTCTGGCGGACCCCGGGTCGTTCTCTTTCGAGTCTCTCTTTCACGTTCCTCCTCCCTCCGCACTCGCTGAAGGACGTCGCTTGACGGTCACGTACACAGACACCCAGCATACAATAGGATAACCGAGGAGATTGACCATCTCAAGGTCCTCCGCCTGAAAGTTTTGGAGCATTTTGAATGCCAATCGGGAGCGGTGGCAAAGGTCGCAACCCACTTTCATAACTATCTTCTCCTCTCTGCTCGCCTTCTAGCTAGTCCTTTCTTCTCCTTCGTGGGGGGATGGTTGGTGAATCGTCAATGTTCTGAGGCGGGGTGCGAGGCCGTTGGGATTCCTGGCTGGGCTGGACCGTGGCGTCCGGGGCAGGCGTGCCGTTGACGGTGGTATGGAGGTTTGTATTTAAAATCAAGATGAGAAGGTCAACAAAGCTGTAATAGTTCGTTCAATAAAAGTTGATAGTGGTATAGAATGGGCTCGAGCCCGAGTCGGATAGGTAGACGCCAGTTTCGACCGAGATAGATGGTGAGCCTGAGCCCGAGGCAGACGTGCGCCGGCGTTTGCGGGACGAGACGTCGCTATCATCAAAGGGATTCAGCCGGGTCAAGCTTAGCTCAGTAGAGGCCTTGGGCCGCGGAAAGTCAGACCCTTTGCTCTCTTCTCGTTCGTGATCCCCTTTCCGTAATCCCCCACAGCCTCGATTCTTATCCCGTCTGTTTGCTGTTAAGAAATCTAATGCGTTCAGCTCAGTCTCAAATGTTTGACTGGCTACTTCCCAGTGAATTGGGATGTTTTTTTGGTTGGTTTCGTCCAACACCATGCCAGAGGGCTGTACGACCTAGGCCTCCAATAGACCCCGGGTCCTTCTCCAGTCTCCACGCCTTGACCTGGGCCTCTAATAGACCCCGGGTCCATCTCCGGTCTCCGCGCCTTGATAACTTGGCACATCCACTTTAAAAGCGGCAAGCTTTTGAACAAACGCCTTCACGCCAACAACATCTTGAGCAAAAGGTTGTACGACCTGGGCCTCTCATAGACCCCAGGTCGTGCCTTTTTAAGTTCTTCTTTAACGTTCGCCAGATGGGTCTCAATGGTGTCCCGAGGGAAATTCTTGAAGCGGAAGAGGGTTGCCGAAAGTTGATACGACAGGTTTGCGTATAGCTCGTCTATGCAAGCCGCTAGGGCAGACAAGAGGGTGATAAAGGCGGATATTTGGGAGGCAATCCATCATTGGGCTTCGACTAGTTTGTCGATGGCTGAGAGGTACAACTCGACACCCTCTTGCGTAAAAGCCTCTGCAAATAAATTCTTATTAGCTGATCAAGTTGATAAACAAGATATCGTGCCTAAAGGCAGTAGTTACTGACATACCTCTTAACTCTTCCATTGCGGCGCCACGACCCGGGCCTCTTGCAGACCCCAGGTTGTTAGAAGCGCATATCACTTCACATATACTAAAGCTGACGGTATGGGTGGTCTTAATGGCCGCTTTGCTTTCACAGGCGCAGTGTTTGCTTGCGAGTCATTTCGTATTATGACATGAGGTGGCACACTAGGCAAAAGACCATTTGTGTCTTCGTATTATGACCCGAGGTGGTACCCTGGGCAAACGACCGTCTGTCTTCAGACATTTCGTCCTCTGGGCCGTTTTCTCGACTTCTTTGGTTTGAATTTTGTTGGATCGCTTTCAACTGCCTGGTTTTCTTCATCCACGACCCTATCTGGGGGATTCGGTTTCTCAATCGGCGCCGAAGGTATCGATCGCGATAGCTTTAGCCCTTGCTGATCCTGATAGTTTTGTTTGATAGGAGGTATCGGTTGCGGCAAGCTGTCTGCTTTGGCTGACGTCTGCCCCCGTCGCTTATCACTGGTGATTCCCTAGGTTTTGGTAGCGATGACCGTATTCCATTGCAGCGCCACGGCCCGGCCCTCTTGTAGACCCCAGGTCGTGGGTAGCACATGGCTGCTTCACATTTGTCGAATTCGCCCCCCGTCCTCAACGCAGCAAGCTAGCTATCGGCAGCCTTCGCCTTCGCCTTTGACAAACTCTCCATAGAGCGCCCTGGGCCTCTAACAGACCCCGGGGCGCAACCGTTCGTTTAATCCGAATTGCGATAATCTTGTATGGCACAGCGCTGCTGTCTGGTCTTTTTGATATGACTTTGGGTCGACGTACTTTGTGGCCATCTCGGAAGTCTTGGGACCATTTGGTGGGTCGTCACCACCGTAAAAATGTCTCACACGAGAATAATATTATATAGTCGGAGGATGAGTCGAGCTCTCATCTCCTTGATGAAGCACCCTGGGCCTCAAACAAACCCCGGGGCGCAACCGTTCGTTTGGCATAGCGCTGCTGTCTGGTCTTCTTGATACGTAGAAAATGTCCCATGCGACAATGGTATTGTGTAATCGATCTATCGGAGGGGTGTATCGAGCTCTCATCTCTTTAACGGAGCGCCCTAGGCCTCTAATAGACCCCGGGATGTAAAAAATGTGAATTTGTTGTGCAGTCGATCTATCGGAGGGATGAGTCGAGTTCTTCCCTGGGCCTCTAACAGACCCCGGGGTGTAAAAAATATCTCAAGCGAGAATGGTATTAGGCAGTCGTTCCATCGGAGGGATGAGTCGAGCTCTAATTTCCTTGACGGAGCGCTGCTGTCTGGTCTTTTTGACCGGTTGGCGTAACTTATCTTGCAACGCTTGCCGGCGGCGCTTTTCGGTATCAGTTAGAGATCTTTCATCTCCCGCCGAGCCGTCACCATCAGCATCGGACCCGGGCCTCTATAGGCCCCAGGTCGCGAGCTGCTTCCCATTTCCCGAATTCACCTCCCATGCTTAACATTGCCAGCTGGTTACCTGCAGCCAGGCCGTCACCATCAGCATCGGACTCATCATCGGAGCTGTTAACCATAATCTCGCTCTTGGAATGGTCTTTCGCAGTTAGGACAAGGCCGCCTTCGCCCTTCACAAATTCTCCACGAAGTGCCCTGAGCCTCTAGTAGACCCCTTGGAGTGTGCCTTCGTTTGATCCGATGTGCGGTAACCTTGGCGAATGTTAAATCTCATGGTTCAAGCAGAAGTAAACATACCCCATGGCAGATTTTCAAGAAGAAAATATTAATACTCACAGTTGAATAGTTGACTACCAGAAAAGGAAGAGTATGCAGTTCCAGAGAGGCACTGGAATCATTTTCCATTCTGGTACATCAGGCATACAGTAAAGACACTGAAGAGAGAACAGGAGATGAAACAGACTGTCCAGAATTCAAGGTCGGTTGGCGGGTTGTGTCTCCCAGTACGATAGTACTCCAATTCTTCCGTGCGATTGTGAAGAAGATGTTTGATAAAACTGAAGAGAGTCAGTTTCTACTGCTTCAAAGTGAGAAGATGGGGCTGGACAAACTAAAGTTGAAAAATATCGAGAGAATGCTCGATACACGATTCGGATATGGCTTTTCGGTCCAGCGAAGCGGATGCTCTTGACTCCCCTTGCTGTGGGCGGAAACGCAGATGTCCTAAGGGGGGCTCGTGGAGAACATGGCTGCTTCACGTATGCCAAAGCTTGAGTTGACCTCTGGTGATTCAGCGACGTCGAGATCGAGCCCGAAGATGAGCTGAAGCTGATCTGCCGAGTGCTTGAGGACGGCCGTCGCAATCGCGAGTTACATAGACACGACCCAGGCTTCTGATAAACCTCAGGTTCTGCCATTCGCCGGTATCGTCTGTGCGATAGCGATAAAATGGTGGTCCAAGCTACGACCTGGTGGTCCAAGCCATGACCTGGTGATTCAAGCTATGACCCATGGTTGGTTGGGATGGATGATCAAGATAAGATGCGAGGGATTTCAAGCAACGCATATTTGAAGAAACGGTATGCAAAGCAACTGGAAGAGGCGAAGCAAAAAAAGTGATGCTTGGAAGAAAAACAAAGGTGGCAGCAGCTGGAACGCGTCGAGAAATTAATAGGGCAGGCTGGCTGGCTTACCTAAAGGGACCTGCCTCCTGGCGGACCAGTTGCAGGGCAACTAACCTAAACATAGTGGGACATGATTACGTAGGTTGCTATTATTACGCTGAAACTGATTCAATAGTGAGGAATTGGAAGGCACTCGTTGATTGTTTGTGAAGGGACAATAGATGTGAATAGAAAGTGCAGTTGTGGTTTGATTCGTCCGTTCTCTCCTCCTCCTATTGTTCCCACCGTAGCAACGGGCAAAGCAAACACAAACATGGCAATTGAATCTCTATCAAATGGCCTTCCAGTAGAGTCTATGTTTATTGATGAGGAATACGCCTATCTGGTAGTGCCGGTGAGGTTGGTAGCCCTTCATCAGTCTCCCGTTGTTGGGGATTCAGGAAGACGGCATCTTGGTTTTGGTTCACATGAATTAATTCTTCCATCGTATATCCAAACTACCATTAGATGAACCCGGTTATTAGAGAAAAGAAAAAAATAACCATCAGCTGCGCCCTCTTGTTGCTGGCCTTTGTCTTTTTTTTTTTTTTTTTTTTTTTTTTCTTTCTCCAAATCCAGCACAGCGCTTGTCTTGCTTCGCCACACGATAACTATCTACAGCCAGAAGTTTCCAAAACCTCTCCGACAAAAAATCTTCTCTTCTCTTCTACTGCTGTAAATCAAACCAACTTGAATCAATATTGAGTCCCTCCAAATTTGTCGTATCCATCTGCTGATTTTGAAAGTATTGGTCCAGCAAGCCCTGCGTCGAGTTAGATTCTTTTCTGCATCGATTAAAGCGAACCGATCCAAACTTACCCAGTCCAACCCCTCTGTGCCGTCAATCATCTGGGACATGGATCCCGCAAATGGAAGATCTTGGGTAGAAACAGAGGCAACCGGGTCCTCTGCCCGAATTTCAGATGGAGGAATATAGCGGGCATCCTTTTCGGCTACCTTTTGCACCATTAGACCTAGTGCCAAAGCCGCCAGCCGTGTATCTGACGATGTGTGGCTACTAGATGCCCAGATTTTCTGCGATGTTTGTAGCGCGCGGTATTCTCGCCCAGTAAGAGGATCGTCATCTTTTCCAGGCATCAAAACGTTTGACGGGCGCCGAAGACGAACGGATAGATCCAAACAGATTACCATGGCAGCCAAAAGAAAGTCATGTATGGTTAGCGAGGAGACCATCCATCGGTCGTCATACAGACGCCCGCCAGGTTGACATGCTTGATGCAGATCTGCCTGGCGAGCGAGGATGTCGAGAGCTGCTTCGGCACAGGTTCGCCTAGAGTGCTCGAACCGACGGCTGTCGACCTCGTAGCTAATGTACCGCCGATGGAGCACAATGAGGCCCTTCAAGTAGAGCATCTCGAGGCTACATCTCTCAAATATGGTACTCGATGGATCCATGAAAGAACGACCAACGTCCCTCCCTCTGAGTATTTCTGGTAGACTGCTGTATGCTTCCCTCATTTCGTTATCCAACATGATTGTGTTGTCGTAGGTCGGGAGGGACAATGACTGGGAATGCGCGACAATCTTTTTGAACACGGCCATGATGCCAGACTTTGCGATTGGGTATCTAATAGGAGTGTTTTCGAACAGAGGTCGCCCCGGCGGCAGCGCAGTCATGCCTATTTCGAGATCAGAGAACTGCAGGTTCCTCGGCACCTTGGTGTCGCAGAATTCGGTTGGAATCATGCTTGGGAATCCCATCTGGAAGGACATCAGCGCATCCACTTGGAATATGTTGTGCCAGACACGCCGCCGCATCTCTCCGTCAAAGACTGAGATGCCCGGCAAGCCGTCTGGGTCGTGGTGGTAGCCCATTCTAAAGGCGAGGCGAATCAGCGTACCCATCTCGAACCAGTGATCGGAGCCGAGCTTGTTGAGGGTCAAGTAGCAGCTTTGGAGATGGAGGATCATGGCTTCTAGAGCGTACGAGTTTGCATTGGGGAATCGGCCCAGGATGAGGCACTCCACTGTCCTTTGCTGCAAGATCCTGGCGGTAGGACGTGTAGATTTGGCCTCAGTTGGGCTGGCGATCTGGCGAAGAGTCGTTGTCAGGCTGAGGACGGAAAAGAGCAGGGCAATCCAAAGCGGAGGTGCCTTCAGAGGAGCTTCCCAGAACTTTTCGTACTGTATTGATCGACATACGGTTAGTTACAGCATACGAGTTTCCTGATCTATATGACTGACCTCTTTTTGGAACTTGACCGGGTGCAGGATGCCTACAAGCAGACGGGTGCTCTTACATCAGCAAATCAAATCCCAGCTGCAGAGCCAAAGCCGAATTCTCCTGCACTTACCCAGCACCATGAACTTTGCATTGAAATACTGCGCAACGAAAGCATCACAAAGCGATCGCGCCGGCACGGAGCTGAGGACATCCTCTAGGTCGATTACGGGAAATTTGCCAAACAGAAATCCGACGTCTTCGCCTGGGGTAAAGCTCTTGCGCTCCACCTCGTCTTGAACCAGAGGACGGTCAAAGGCCGACAGATGCTCTCGAACCTCTTTGATTTCCTCCAGAATGGCCCTCCAGTGGCTGGGATCGATGTAGCTGACTTGGCCATCTCCCGACTCGTGGCGATGCGGCAGCTCAGGCGGTAAGGCTTGATCATCCCGATGGCCCTGAGGTGAGTTGGCAGAAGGCTGAAGCTGTTGGTGCGACGCTGACACTGTACTCGAGCCAGACGCAGCTCCCGTCCCAATGCCGGCCGCGCTGTGTTTCGCCGCAATCGAAGACAGCATCGTCTCTAGGTTATCCAGCCGCTCCTGAATGTTGCCTACCTTGGGAGGCCGAGGCTTGTTGCGGATGGCATTTGGGGCATAGCGACACAGAGCCGCTTGATTTCGTCTGGTGCAGCTCTCGCACGGCTGGCCGCGATTGCACATTTGCCTGCCAAGGGTGAGTGTGAGCCTCCTACCATGTTTTCGCTTTGGCTTCATTCGCGGGAGCTTTTGCGTGTGAGCGGACGGGACGCTTTGCTTACTTTCGAGCTCGACATGGTTCGCAAGACACAGGGGCCCGGTTCCGCTTTTCAATTTTCCTAGGACCAAATTCCATTATGCGGCTCCTCCGAACGAGCAGGACAAGCAGCGCTTTGTGCAGAGCGACGAAGACACGCGATTGGCGATAGGAATTGGAAGACCGCCTGTTGCCGGAGATGTTGGCGGACTATTTAATGAGCCCGTCGGGGATATTATTTCCGGACAATCCCAACCAACGACTAATCCTGTCTGGAAGCATCCACACGACCATCCGATCCTTAGCTCAGCGTGTCATGGATGGCTTGGCCGCGTTAGCTGAGCGCCTCTGCGGAGATATTATCCCCACGACTCCACAGCGACGGAATCCTGCCAGTAGCCGTTGGGAGCTGAGTCGGTGATAGGAGCGGGGATCCTTTAAGTCGAGGTGGTGATGCCAGTTGGAAGGCGAATGGGTGTTGAGGATGGCAGATTTGTTGCCAGGCTGTCGTATTGAATAAATAGATAAACAGAGACGGCAAAGATGGATTCTTCAAGTTTTGCAATTGAATCTTCTGTTTAACGAGTAAGGAAAGCATTCAGCAGTCGTCTCCGGGTTCATCATCAACACGTAGAACTAGATCCAGCGACCACTCCAACAACATATTCTCTTTAGCACCGAAGCAGCCATTATTTCACCTCGGAGTGGCGAGCTCAAGCCAATAATCGATTCTAGAGAACGGCACACATAGGCAAAGAGACATTGAAACAAACCAAGGAACAATGTCTGCTGTTCATGGATTCGGCTCTGTCATCTATGGCAGAGTCTTTGTCACCCTCCCCATTCCCACCACACCCGCCGATCTATCCAACCAGATCATGGTCGTCACTGGCTCAAACAGCGGCCTTGGGTTCGAGTCCGCCCGCCATCTCTCCCGCCTCGGCGTTGGAAAAATCATCATGGCTGTTAGAACTCTCTCCAAAGGAGAAGCAGCCAAGAACGAAATTCTCAAATCCACCGGCAAGCTCGAGTCATCCATCGAGGTGTGGCCCATCGACATGGATAACCAAGAATCCGTCAAAGCCTTTGCCGAACGAGCAACTCTGTTGCCTCGACTCGATGGTGTCTTGGCCAACGCGGGCATCATGACAACTCACTACATCTCCAGCGAGGGGAACGAAAAGACCCTCAACATCAACGTCATCAACACGTTTCTTCTCTTTTTCCTGCTCCTCCCAGCCATGCGCAGGTCGGAGCAGCAAACAGGCAACCCATGTCGCTTTGTGATCCCCAACAGCGCGTTGCATTACATGGCTCCTCTCGCCGAGCTCAATGCAAAGAACATCTTCGATAGGCTAAACGACCCGCACCAAGCAAATATGGCAGGGAGATATCCCATTTCGAAGCTCCTCGTTCTCTACGTTGTACGGGAAATAGCAGAGAGATCCAAGGCAAGCCACAAGGGCAAATTCATCCTCAACACTCCCAACCCGAGTTGGTGCAAATCCGACCTGGCCAGGGAGATGGATTCAGCAGGGACCAGAATCGCAGAGAAAATCCTGGCTCGCTCCACAGAAGAGGGCAGCCGCATTTTGGTGCACGGCCTCATCACGGATGCAGCCAGCCACGGCCAGTTCCTATCCAACTGCAAGATCCAAGCGTAGGCGATTCTCTTTGTTCTATTTTTCAGTTCCAACTAATCAATCTGTCCCAATAGGCCGGCAAAGCATGTCACGAACCAGTGGGGCCAGCAAGTGCAAAGGAAGTTCTTTGACGAGTTGCTCAGCAAGCTCGATACAATATCCCCTGGTGTATCATCCAACCTGTAGGGGTGTCTTTTGCATCCTCATTTCGTTTAAGCATAGGGTATAGACTACAACCCCTATTCCTTGCGCAAGACTATTTTGCAACTGTAGATGGCTATGGTGGAAGGCGATATCTAACCGACGACCCAGAGAGTCTCGAGGTTTGGTATGACGCTCGGACAGATATACTAGATAGAACACGGTCAACTAGGAGGTGGCTTGCACATTCTTGAGGCTAAGGATGTGTATCAAGAGGCCTATCAACGATGGTTCGTTCAGGATACTATAGACAAGAGGTAATATGTTACCAAAAATTGAGATTATTTTTCTTCAGTACGACGATTCGACATTTCATAAGATTAGATCTTCTGTACAACGCATGGGTTCTCCCAGCGTAGATGTCTTCCTACCCTTTCAAGGACTCTTACAACTCCTCTCACTCTATCCAACAATCTTCCATTCACAAAGATGAATAGTACTTTTCCAAATGACGATTGGAAGAAGCTTGTTTACATCAACCTCTAGAAGAATCTCTGGTCTGTCAGTATGGATAGGAAAGATGGATCAAAAACGCAAGGTGTTGATGCAGGAGCTATCACCAATACAAAACTAAAACCTGAATAGGATCGAGTCATCCAACTACGCTACAATATAGTACTCGGAAAACAAGGTTACTCTAGCAGTAGCTGCATTCGAGAGAATATGAACTATAGCACAGAGAAGACTTGCCGTTTGTCAGAGACATATAAGCGGCCTCGCAACAAAGAAGCAAGGTTTGAACCCGGCCATTGTTGCCCGAACAAGACTATAAAAAGGAGCGAAGTTTCCCTCTTTCACTTTATCACTCTTCTCCTTGACCACTCTTCTCTTTGATAATCTTCCCTTTGATCAATCCTCTCTTCGTCATCCATTCCCTGATACTGTTTAGACATCTTGGCACATAGAGAAGAGTGATAAAGTCAAAGAGGTTATTGGGCAGCTAGTTGGCTACAGCCTTACAGCTGCGTACACAATAGTGACTGTATCTATCTCTAAACCCGTTCAACAGAAAGGAATATCCTCACCCTTTTATAGTTTTGTTCAAGCGACAAAGATGTAACTGAAACCTAGATGCTTTCTTTCAGCAATCCATCTTCCAGTTCCATGACACTTGTCGACGTCGGCAAGTCCATTCCCATGCACTGTTTCCTCTGTCTCAAAACTCCCATTCTCCCATCGTCCGCTCGATCTAGGTAAACGTGATTATCTTTGAGGAGTTCGACATTCTCTATGCAGTAAAATATCTACATTTCGGTAACGTCAGGGACTTGGAAACGCCCTCGCAACAAAGAAGCAGCAAAGTTTGAACTAGGCCATTATCTCTTGAACAAAACTATATAAAAAAGAGTTCCCTCGTTTGTTAGGGACAAGGCCGAGGTAAATATGGTCTTTGCCGTGCGCCTAGCTGCACAGTCATAGCTAGGTGGTCAGGAAGAAGAGAGCTCTCCTCTTTGACTTCACTCTTCTCTCTGTGCCTTAGCTTCCTAACAGGTAATGATCAGGGAAGCGTGGGACACTCTAATTTCCCAATGAAATATGCTGTAGGCCGTGTCCCGGTGATTAAAGATCCAGCTACAGGCAAGCAATTGAGAGTACAGGCTCGTTCCAGCCGCCTGTCATTGTGATTGCTCCGCCAAGTAGCAACGATGTTGTGAGGCGCTGAGCAATACCGCCAAGACGACGCCAGTAATGATTGAAGATATCTAAAGCTTGTGGCATCGTTTCAGTACGGAAGCTGCTCTGTTTTGATTGACCTGGTTTCAGACGGTTCTTCGTTTGTTGTCGTTCGCGCCGTTTCTTGACCCGCCTCTGGTTCGCCGATACTCGTCTCTTCAACCAATGGCGCGCCGTCGTACGGTTGGTTCATACGAAGAATTTTTTGACGCGGTTCCCAATGTGCGACCGACACGTGTGCGAATTCGAATGCTTTTGCATCTGATGAGCAAAGGGGTGATATTGTCTTTGCCGTTTGTGTCCATGTTGCGTAACTTCTTGACTGCAATAGCCGCTATCACGCTGGGGGCATTTAGGATATGGTATTGCTTGTGGTGCGTCGTCAGCTTCGCAACCTCCGTCAGCTTAACCGTGAAGTCGCGGTATCCTCCCCAGTGAGACCAGTTTTGCGATCGCAAGACCCCCGTGTCCACGCGTCAGTCGACGCACGCATTAAATCTTGCTGACGGCAATATGAAGTCGTAGATTGGTCAACTCTAGTCGTAATAGACGATCACGGTGACGGGCACTGAAGGTTGAACAATTGTTTTCATTACTAGTAAAGAGGTATCTAATGTCGTAAAGTCTTTGCACATAAGAAAATGATAACCAGAAAAGAGAAGATACAAGAAGAAAGAAGAAGAAAGAAAAAGGAAAAGAAAGAAAAGAGAAAGAAGAAGAAAGGAGGAGAAAGGAGAAGAAGAAAAGAGAAGAAAAGAATAAAGAAACAAAGAAGAATAAAGAACAAGGGAAAGGTATCCGAAAAGGAACCACCTCGTCCAATGTATCCAACAATTTCTACTATGAACTAGGCGCCCACACACACATGCCTTTGTCTCGCATATACGCATACAAGATCCCAGCAATATAACCATCCATTTCGTCCCGTGAAGCTCTTCTCTGTTGTCTGAATAGTTGCCATTGTGAGTTTTCGGGTCGGATTCGTGATGGCTTGTTGTCTAGCTAGCTAAAGGTGATGGTAGCGGTGTTGGTGCCGGGCCCCTGGGATAAGGATATCTGATTGCTGGTATCTCCCAGGGGGGCCTGCTATGGCTCATTGGCTGGCTAGCCAAAGCTGACGGTGTTGATGCCGGACCCTCTTGGATGATATCTGATTGCTGGTATCTCCAAGAGGGCCTGGCGAAGGCTCATTCAAACTTCTTCCCTATCAACTTTCAATGTTTGGGTATTGGCCAAACATGGTGGCAACGGGTAACGGAGGGTTAGGGCTCGACCCCGGAGAAGGAGCCTGTGAAACGGCTACCACATCTAAACTTGGTGCACCCCCCAATAGAGGCTTTCCAAGCAACAGATGTTCTGTCCGGAACTGCGTCTTCTAGGAGGATAACTCCTGGTACTCCCTTCTCCAGCCTTTCCTCTTGATTGCTCTTCGGACTCATTAGGATAAACATGTCTTTTAGGAAGTTGTAATGCGTGACATGTTTTAGAATACTGAATCGGTTTCTTTCTCTTGTCCTTTATTCTTTCTTTCTTCTTTTTCTTTTTCTTTTTCTTTTCTTTTTCTTCTTTTCTTCTTCTTTATCATCTTCCTCTTCTTGTTCCTCCTCCTCCTCCTCTTTTCTATCCGTGTGTGTGTTTGTGCGTAATCACGCTGCGCCAGCAGACACTGCGCCCTCCAGCTTGTAGCCCTTGAACTGTCTTGCAGGCACCTTCTTGTCGAAGAGGAGATCAAGCTCCTCAAACGTGCGACCCATTGTCTCAGGTACGCGGAAGTATGACCAGATCAGGCAGATGAGAGCAAGACCACCAAAGAAGAAGCCCAGTTTGCCTTGCAGGTTGGCCTGTTCCGGATTGATCATGTAGGGAATGGCAACGGTCATGACAATGCCCAAGATTCCCTGAGCGGCTGTGGCAGCAGCGATTGTCTTGGAACGGACACGTGTAGCCGAGCATTCACCAAGCAGAACGAAGCAAACGGGGCCGATGGAAATGTCGTAGAAGAAGTTCCAGATGAGCATGAGCGATGACTCGGCCCAGATGGCGCCAGAAGGTCGGCCGGGAATGCAGTCAAGGATACCGATGACGAACTGGAGGATGACGAGCCATGCGAGACCCGATACGAAGAGCGTACGGCGACCGAACTTGAGCATGAGACCCCAGGAGACGAGAGTTCCAACAAAGCCAACAGCTAAAGCGTAAAGACAAGTTTATTAGTAAGGGAAATAGAATGCTGGATGGGGAAATACGACAAGACAACTTACCCAAGAAGCCAACGGACATGTCAAAGGCCCGGTCGGTTGGGAGACCAGCTTGCTGGAAGAAGAAGGTGCCATAGTTGATGAGATAGATGCCACTGAGAACCTGGGTGCAGTAAACTCCCATGGAGATTTCAGTTCGGCGCCAGTTGTCACCTTTGAAGCAGTCCCAGTAAGTGCTACCAGCCTCGAGCTCCACCTCCAAGCGATCTGTTTCGACGATGAAGGCCAAGGTAGCCTGAACATTGACCTTGGGCGACGCCAGTCTTCGCAGAGATTTTTCAGCGTCTTCCAAGCGGTTCTTGCGGACAAGCCACCACGGGCTCTCGGGAATGAACCACATGCCAGGCAGAATAACAAGGATCCAAAACCACTGAAGAAGGAAGGGGATCTTGTAGGCCCAGTGGTTGTTCAGCTTGGAGGTGCCGGCAGTGACACCGTTGCCTAGGAGTTGGCCGATGACGAAGCAAAGGTTGACGAAGGAGGTGAGGTGGCCACGAAGCGCTGTGGGACAGACCTCAGAGGCGTAAGCTGGAGCAATAACGACGAACATTCCAAGGACGAGACCGGCTAGCAGCTCTCCGGCGAGAAGAACGCCGAGAGACTTGGAGAAGAACTGGATAAAGACGATGGCAGCGGTGAGGATGACACAGACGCCAAAGGTGAGCTTTCGGCCAAAGTAATCCATGGGGTAAGCGGCGAAGAGGGCACCGACGACCTGGCCGATGGGGTTGCCCATGGAGAGACCAGTCTGCCAAGATGCTTGAATCACCCACTGCAGGACAGGTGTCAGCAGCGCTACCTGAGATTGAAAAGTGGAAAGGAAAGACTCACATCGCCCTTGTACAAGTGTCCAAAGTCGCGAGCAAACTGAGGCGTTGAATAGAGGTTTCCGATGAGCTGGGGATCAAAGGCAAGCATGATGACGCCAATAGACACAAAGCCCGACCAGGCGATGGCCTTGGGATACAGCTTCAAAGCCTCGCCAAAGGTGAGCTCGTGCTCGGCACGAATGGCCTCGATGGCTTCAGTGGTGACGCCGCCATGCTTCAGATCGCGAATAGAGTCTGGCCGCGTCTCTTCGCGTTTGAGGTCGGTATCCGCCATGGTTGAGGAGAGTTGCGGAGTCGTTGGCAAAAACAAGTGGAAGAAAAGAAGAAAACACCGCCTTGGGCTCTGGCCTCGAGAGCAGCTCCTGTTGACGAGGACTGAGGTTGGCACAGCCGAGGTTGAGAACCGCAAAAGCAAAGAGGCATGACAGCGACTTCCGAGCTAGGGAATCGCGGATATATACCAAGCAAGGAGGTATCCTTGTGCAGAAGAGTGGAGTGCCATAACCGATAAGGCTCCCGCCACTGTGCAACCGCTTGGAGCAGCTTTTGGAACGATGTAACGAGAATGCCACTAGGGACGGCCTGTACGATGGAACAGGTGATGTGAAGGGGTCGGCAGAGTCGAAGAGCTGGGAGCGCTGGCTGCCGATACTGTCAGCTGGGGTTACCAGGTAGGCCGATCAGAGGTACTGGGATGGATTGGATTGGATACCTTGTGTCTCTCCCCGGGCTAGCGACCGTCTGGTGTGGTTGTTTCGAGATTGGAGAGTGCATGGTTCCTCCCACACGTTATCAGTTCAAGGCAGCTCGAGGTTGCTAGCGCGGTGCAGACGACTGCAGACGACTGCAGACGACTGGAGAGCAACGATTAGCAGGGCTCCCGGACGATTGTTCCACCTATCAGGAGGGCGGAGAGGTTGGCAGGGATATCTGTCTGCTGAAGAGTCTAAGGGAAGCTTAAAAAGAAACAATTTTAGAGTTACCAAAGGAAGAATTGCCCCTGGAGCATCGTCCCAGGATCGTGCCATGATGCACAAGCCGCGTTGGGGTTGTACAAAACAGCCTCTTCCTGGGCGTCAAGATGCTGGACTCGTTTCTGGCCCGGAACTTGTGGGATGTTCTCCGTAATGCTGTACAGGGCAAGGCCAGGATTGATTAGCGGGATGGAGGCAAGATGATGGAGAGGCGGAAAAAGAGTGGAGATGAAGACTTGAAGAGGCGGGAGAAAAACCCTCGACCATTTGCGGGGGTGGAGTGAGAAGCTCGTACCAGGAATGGAGATTAAAGAGAGAGATGGATTGCTCGTTTGGCTACAGTACGTATACAGCACCGTATGCGGTCCCCACTGGTCTCGTCAGCCTGATGGTTCTGGCTTCAGCCGTGATGATTTTGGTTCATCGTCGTACAGGATTTCATTCTTCGATATGGCCTGATAGACTAGACTGTCTCTAGGCTTTATCAAACAGCAAGCTCGTTATCTCTGCTTCAAGCTGCTCTCCCACTTTCTCGTTGCCCCGATGCGGCAGAAGACTGGATGCTTGGCAAGTTTCCTGCGGATCCCCAGCGGGCTTGGCTCCAGTTATTCGCAGCCATGCCAGGCACTATCACCAAGTTAGCACGGCAGCAGATACGGAGTCCAGTCCTGTACGAGATACGTGCTTACTTGAGCGTCGTTGACTGCGGTCCCCCGCACTGCAAGGCCATCCACAAGGCCCTACACCAGAAGGAGTTACTTGGTACGAGGGCCAGGCACAGAGTACGAGATAGCCAGGGTGGGGGAATTCTTCAGGTTAATGTTGCATTGTGGCGGCTGAGCTTGAGCTTTCTCGGTCAATGAGACCCGAGAACGAACCGGAGAGAGGCGGTTGATAGGTGTTTTCGCCAGTAGCCGCTTCAATGGTTCGAGTTTTTAGTGAGGCGCTGCAACGTGTTTTGCAAGCATCAGGCCCGGTGTCAGAGCTCAGCTGGGCAGTGACGGCAGATTGCTGCCAATACGTGTATCCAAGCACGGTTTCTTGGCTCCGGGATACAAGGAGCTTGGGACATGGTGCTAGCCACAGCAGCAGTTGCTAGCCGGTGGCTGCTTGGCTACCCGTGCTTGGCTGTCGCCAGCCGAGCTCCGATCGTGATAGATAGACTTGGCGGCGTCGGCAAAATGAGGGCGTGCAGCAGTTGGAGTGGAAAGGCGTCAATGGCACGGCGTCGGCTGTAGCTGCGTGTAGCCGCATGTAGTTTTCACGCAACGTAGCCTGGCGGGATGCTGATCAAAATGCTGGATGCTGAGGCAATAGATTTTTGCCGTCGTTGGATTCAGCCTTGGGGGAAATGGGGGCCACTGCACATGAAATCCCCAGAGAATCAAACATCGTCCACAGCTAGCTGGAGGTGAATTGGGCAACGTGACATGACTGATGGGAGGCATTGAATTCTTTCAGAACCTATTATACTACCTTGATTGATGCGCAACAAATCGTAGGTGAAGAATTGACTACCAAGATCCATACCTGCAATCTGCTGATTTTGAGGTTACACCAGACGGTGCACTGGCATGAGCCCCATTGTGTGTCGGCCACATCAGCCTCGCCCATTGAGATGAATTGACCCGGGATTTCGGGCGCCATTCAGCTGTACTTGTGCCAAGCTAATTTCAATGACGTGCGTTGATATTCACAGGAAATGCCAATTGCGATAAGGTATAATTCACTCCGAATTCACAATATTGCCTTCCCTGTGTAGCTCCCGGCCGGCGGTGCTCCCAAAGGCATTTTCATCATGATTAATGACCGAGGGCTAAATTTTGCTTCGGCTCTCTTATTTCGTATGCATTCCAAAATGGGCGCTGACGGCCTACGAACTCATCTACCGAGGAACCGAGCGATTATTCAATCCAGAGAGAGCTCCTACGAGCTGAGTTTACTGCATGTCAGTTTTTTTTCTTTCTTTTTTTTTTCTTTTTTTCTTCTTTGTTTTTCTTTTTTTTTTTTTTTCTTTTTTTTTTTTTCTTTTTTTTTTCCGTCTTTTCTTTCAATGCAACACAATGATTGATTAATTACACCCAAATCCTCTTCCTTTCTTCGCGCTTCACTTCCACCGCCCACCATGTCTCTAGCAACTTGGCAAGATATCGCTGCTCGCAAACGTGCTGCGCAAGACTCCAAAATCCCCTCTGAATGGCGTCTCACTGATTGTCTTCCGTGGAGCTAGGCCCATAGACTTTCTTCCTCGATGCGAAATCCTTACAGAAAACGAATTGACCCTTACAAACCCTGCTCGAGATACCGCCGACTTGCTCGCGCTGCTGTCCGCTTGAAAAGTCACCGCTGAGGATGTCGTTCAATCATTCTACAAACGTGCTACCGTCGCGCACTAACTCATCAACTACCTAACGGAAATCACGTTTCCAGAAGTCATCGCGAGAGCCAGATGGCTAGACGCCGAGTTAAAGAGAAAAGGCAAGACTGTCGGTCTTCTACACATCTTCCCATCTGCATCAAGGATCAATTCTACATCAGGGAATACAACAGCTGTTTCTGAATCACGGCGCTATACTTCAAATCAGCCAAATCAAACAGCCAGGCAGTGCAGATGCTGCTCGATGCCCGCTGCGTTCTTGTTGGAAAGACTGCCGTTCCGCAGACTGTCTTGACTGCTTGTCACACTGGAACAGATACTCCGAGGCAACACACCCACCTGTTATAGCGCAACCAAGACCTAACTTCTTTATTAGCCAGAAACTATCACGAGATCGGAAAGAAAGGCCAACAACGAAGACCCGACGCCTAAAAGAGAGGTTAGGCATCAAGATCCTGAATATAGAAGGATGGCTTCATTACAGAACTAGAAAGAATGATCAAGGACCTTTGAAGAACCTTGGAGAATTATCAACTGAATTGACTAGGTTCTAAGCTCTGAAACCAAGTCTCTATCACACTACTGACACGGACCCGATTGTCTTTGGACGTACGGTGAATCCACACAATGCCAAGTTTAGAGCAGATGAATTTTCAGGCGGCGAAGGCGCTCTGATTGCCATGGGAGGCTCTCTTCTGGGACTGGGAACAGATGCAGAGGGAAGCGTGAACATTCCAGCAGCAGTATACGGAGTCTTTGGCTACAAGCCCAGCTCATACAGAATCTCAATTGGCGGCCAGAGGATTCTAGGCAAGGGTATCATCGGCACAACGTCTCTGGGGTCTCCAGGCGTCGGCGGGTTTCTATCGAGGTCGGCGAGAGATGAGAGGTTCGCGGCCAGGGTCGTGGCTGAGATGAAGCCGTGAAATGACAGTCCGATTATATACCCTCATTCCTGGATAAAGGTTCCCTCACCGAGCAAACCTCGAATCCTCGTATGGCTCATGTTAGAGACCTAAGATTGTTCTCGCAATAAAGAAGCAGAAAGGTTTAAACTGGGTTATTATAGATTGAATAAGACTATAAAAAGAAGGGGTTTTTCTACTTTGTTAGAGGGGGCAGAGATAAATACAGTCTTTATTTTACGCCTATCTGCAAGGTCATAGCTAGATAGCACGAGGCCATCCTCTTTGACTTTATCACTCTTCTCTTAAGCCACCCGTTTCCTGACAGCTGAAACCGACGCGGTACATCATCCATCGGTTCGGCGAGGTCTTTGTCTTGTATACGAGAGACTCGGGAGAGATGGCTACGAAGTCGTTTAGCTCTCACTGCCTCCTTTACAAAAAGCGTGATATCTACATCTGGCGATTGGCGAGTTGATGGATTTCCTTGTATGCGCAAACTCCTCGCGTCAGAGCCGCACACCAAGTTGTTCAAGAAACATGGAGCATCACCCCCAAGCTAACACAACCTGAACTCTCCGTTGAATATCTGTATGAACTAAACTTCCAGATGGCTCGCATCGCAACGCAGATGAAGAGATATTGGCGACACCACGGCAAGCTGCTCGACGGAATTATTTAGTCAATGTTCCGCATACTACTATTCCTTTTAACGGATATACCTAGCTATCAATCACCAGTATTGTAAACCTACTCTATTAGACAAGCATTTCTATACCATTAAACCAGAATGTGGATAAGAATGTAGATGTCAGGATGCCACTAGATGATTGCCATAACGAGCTAGATCTGTCGATTGAGATGCTATATGATGCCGAAAGCTTCCATGGCTTGCCGTTGGCAGCTCATTTGTTTGTTCGTTTTATTATTTGCGACCACTAAGTGAACTAGTTACATACGTCCTCATCTAGGCACTAGGTCGGTAGGAGCCGCGGTGTTCAGACCCTGTGTTCGCTACGTTTCAAATAGACAAAGGGAAGGGGGAAGGTATCAGTCTGTAGTCCGGGGGGGGGGCGTATGGGCTTGTCTCCTCCACCAGTTTCCGGAATGCTTTGTACCCGGTGTATCCTAGGAGGTAAGGGAGGTGGGTGATGCCGAACGCGAGGTCCCTCTCCGAGATGTCTGGGAGAAAGGGCCGGACCCTTCGGCAATCAACGAAATGGCCCTGCGTCCTTGCCTCGCCGCCCGCTGGCAGTTTAGTTGATTGGGTGAAGATTTGGAGATGAGAAACTTGTTGCTTTGGCAGATGAATTGGCCCTGTCTTGTCTCAGAGAGAGCGGTCCAAGCTGTAATAGACGAAATGAACAGTAATAAACGCAAACGTAGCATACACCAAGGCTAACCACAACTGTTGGGCATTGCTGACCCCAGCAACACATTTATAATAAATTGTAGGCTAAGATGGCGTATATATGTCTTCTCGTACAAGCCCCAACGTAGACAGATCATCAATCAAGCTGATATACCATCCCACGTTGCCTGTCGTTTGGTGGCGTCTTTGTACAGCCACTTGAACCCTGATAATAACGATGCATCATCCATATCGTGGCTAGTAGAGTTGGTTCAATCAGCAGCAAGAAATGCAAAGTATCGCTGCTCGCAACATCCGATTCGCCCTTTGATTGACCCCCAATCCATCGTTGGAAACCCCCTGTCTATAATAGACCAATAACGCTAATCGGTAGGTAAGTTGGCTTCTCCTCAATCTTCTTCTTCCATTCTTCGCTTTGGAGTTCGTCCATGTCCCAAGCAGCCCAGGTAAAGCGTCCGTGAAGGAACTTGGCCTCATCAGAAGCTGCCCAGACAGCATAGTGTCCAGAAATATTTACTGTACGTCCAGTCAGCTCCTCTGTAACACGCATAAAGCAACACAGGAACATGGGGGGTATAATAGCATCATCCCAATGCATAACCTCCTTCTGAACACCACCTCTCTGCACGTGTCTGTGTAGATTGCTCCGTGGTGGTGGCTCAGTATCTGCATGTCGTCGGCAGAAACTCCCTTGGCATATACATATATTTGGCTGGAAGTGTTCCCGCGTTCTTGGAGGTTCAGTAGGCTGAGAATGTTTTAACGGTTGTAAAATCGTGGATAGCCATGTTTGAGATGTTGACGAGCGACTACATATCGCGACCTTAGTGGAAAGTCACAGACGATTCCGTTATGAAAATAAAGGAAACCTACCAGTTCCTACAAGCCCTCGACGCCACCGAGGACCGATCGAGTGCCATCGGGGTCACCGGGGGGTTTAATGGAGGTGGCTCGGATCAAAGGTGGCGGTTGCTGTTCGATTCAGGCATCTATGGGGCGGAAGCATCAAGATAGTTAACAGCTAATGGAGAGCGATGTCGGTGCTGCTGTCTGTCTGTCTGTCTGTCTGTCTGCCTGTCTATTATCCTGTCAGTTATCTTATAGTTGAGGCCCACGGTTTGGCACAGACTGCAGGAGAATGACCGTCTTTAAAAGAAGGTTAAGAAGAACGAGAAACGAACAAGATAAAGCAATAGGCCCATCAGCTCTCCAAACCCCTTGATGACCAGCGTCATCTCGTCCCTTATCCTCTCCCCCCGGCCGCCATCCCTTCCGCCGCCACCCGCTTCTGGTGGTGAAATCGATCAGGTCAAAATTTGCTCCAACATTGGTCGCCCAACTCTGCCAAGCTTCCTCATATTCCAGATCCACCATGGTAGCCTGCCTGGTCGTCACAAAAGCAGCATTCAAAACCAAGACATCGACAAGAATTCCATGGCTTTCCAGCTGAATCCATGCCTTTTCTGTCGCCGGACGATCAGAAGCATCCAGGACCTGGCCAACGAACTTGATCTTTGAGTGTTACTTTGGGAGAGCCTCGACAGCCTCGCTCAAAGCAGCTTGGCGATGACCAGTGAGGATAACGGTATCGGCGGCAGCTTCGCCGAAAGCGTGACAGATGGCGAGGCCAACCCCTGCAGAGCCTCCAGTCACGTAAATGACTCGGCCTTTTTGGAAGAGTTCTGGGCGGGAGGGGGAAATGGCCGCGTACGAAGCAGCGTGAATGGTCTTTGGAAGTGAAGGGTTTTCGAAAAGAGACATTATTGCATGTTTACGTCGGTCGAAGAGACGGGGAGAAGCTAATGCTGGAAAGTGTCAGTAGAAATTAGTAGAAGATGATGGTCTGGACGTTCAACGTCACCAAGACGGTTATACCTATACCTGATGTCGTCCATCGAAGTTACCATGATCGACTGTCGAATTCTAGGATTAATTTGATGTCTGGGATATGATATTGAATGGCGTGTTGACAGGGGCCAAGAGTCTTGTGGAACTTTTGCGGGAGTTTGCATCGCGTTATGCCGCCTGTCCATTGCACAGGTTACGGGCATTGCATTGCATCTCAAACAGTGTGCGGATCCAGTAACAAAGGAGGCTCATGAAAACCCACTTTCGGGTCTTTGCAATAAATCGCATGCATATACCTTGCATTCATTGTAACAGAGCCGCAGCAATAGAACTGCAGGATAACAACAGTCTGTCTTTGGCGTGTTGCTAAGCCATCCATTGCTCTACCAGAAAATCGGGGTGCTTGATAGCAGACTTGGGGTGCTGGCTACTACCTGGCGAGCGCGGCGGTTTGTTTGTTCGTTCGTTTGTTTGTTTTATTATTTACGACCACTAAGTAAACTAGTTACATACGTCCAACCAGAGCGGCAGTGCTGGGCCGGCTGGTGACGGTGATTGCACGATACCTCGTGGTGACGACGCTGGAGCTGATGCCGGAGTGTTGGAAGTGAGGGAGAAGGCGACATCAGCAGATGAGGATGACGCCGCTGCCTGGTTATCCTTTGGTTTGGTCCGTTTTCTCTTCGCTGGTGCCGGGTGGTGTCGACGGTACTTGCTCTCGAAGCTTTAATTACAACCTGGATATGATGAATTTAATGTCATACTAAACATTACTTGCAAAACCTCTAAAAACTTAGCATACTACCAGGGCACGCAACATACTTACCAGAACACTGGGCACGCGTGGTTATCTCCTTCTAGCTGATGGCGAACTTAGGACTGCCTACAGTAATTATTTCGGATCGATTGCGATAGCAGGTGGCTGAGCGATTTCTAGTCTGAGCTCTTCCGGATTCTCCACACCCGATCAATTATGATGATGGCGTGGCACTCGGCCAGTAACGGTCAGGCTAAATCTACTGATGCCATAGTAAAGGCTACCATTCGTTATTATTTCTCAGTTACACCAGATAGACACTGGCCATCGGCGCTGCTGGCTATTCAGTCGTCCCTGAATAAAGTCTTTGTGGAAGCTCTTGGTTTGTTTTCCTAACGAGCTTGTTATGGGTTTTCGCCCATAAATGCCCTTGATACTGTTGCGCGAAGTGCTGGCCCCGTCAACGCAAAATGATGAACCTCTGCTCGAATTCCTGCCATCACTTAGATAACATACTAAATAAGTAGGTGCTTCGGTAGGTACATGTAGTATTTCCATCAATTTTAGAGTACCTCACGATAAAGGCGCTGTCACGGAGAAGTTATTTGTATCGTTTGTTATCCCCTGCCGTTATATTAACTGCCTGTTTCCAAGGCTTGGACCACTTTCAGCACCAAAGGGTAGTGGAGGTTTGTTTCCGAGGTTGGGATATCTGTCACCTCAATCTTCAGCGGCGGGATATTCGGCTCTCGACATGGGTTGACTTCTTCGGCCGGTGCCACTACTGGAGAGCTTCCGAGACATCTTGTCGACGTGGTATCTGATGAGCGTTGTGTAGGTATGAAAGATGAGCAGCATGGTACATCAGGCGCCGGGCGCGTCGATGGATCGCGTAGGTAGGTAGGTATGGAAAAGGGGAATTACTATCCAGCGCCCCAATAATGAAGCAATATCACGATCTTTCCTCTACTATCGCTTTTTTTCTTCTACTATCACTACCTTCTGCCACTTGCTGCTACTCTATAGTATTTTAGGTAAATCTGCTTAATTTAGTGATACGGGATGCTGGATAGCCCAACTTGGGGTGCTGGCTGGCAAATTCCTTTTTGAATGGAAAAAAAAAACCTCTTCGGAAATAGGCAGAAATTTATTAGGTATTTCTTTTAATCTGCTTTAACCACTCAAACTAATTGCACCAGGCTTCCCAACCCATCAATACGAATTGCGACTTCAGCTAGTTCCACTGGCGCCCACAGGTGCTTCTTCAGATAGTTGCATCATCAATTCTTTGGCGTAGGCTGCCGCGACATGTGTTGCGTACCAATCCCATACCTCATACGTGTGGGAATCCGAGTAGCCACGGATTCCTCGGATCGTTATGGACGGTAAGGCATGGCGCAGCAGGGCGGACTCCGTATCAAGGCATATGACCTTGAGTCTTCGGCCTGTAGAATCAATGTATGTCTCTTTTTGGACCTCTTGAGCGATTTGATCTCGGTATATGGCGTCTCGTATTACGCTATTGCAAGAAACGACAATGCCGTAATGGATCCTTGGGATATTGTCAATTCGAGCATTGCGCTTGAGTAGCATAGAAGTATCGCAGCCATCGCAGCTATCACCAGCCTGGCCTTCATGAGTGTAGGCAGGAGAAACAGTTGGTCTTTCGAGGCGCACTTGGGAAATGGGATCATTCTATGGAACACTCTATCGACCTCATCGCATGCTTTATCGGGGAGACTCGAAACCTTACTTAGTGTAGACTCATGGATTACACGTAGTTTCCTCAGAACGTCCGAGATTGCGAATGGAGGTGCCTCTGGGTTTAACAGCTCCCTAGGTTTGAATCCATCGCGTTGGGTTCTTTCACCCCTATCGTATTGCACCGCATAGTAACCGACGGCAATATCCCCAAGACGTACGTCGACGCTGCCAGGCACTCCGTCGCCCATTCCCACCATCAACCCGAGCTTGACACGGGGAAATGTGTGAGCCAGGTTGAGTGCCACGACTGCTGTATTGCGTGACTTCAAATATTTTGACTTAACACATGTCATTACGACATTGTGTTTTCCAATCTTTCCCAAGGTGTATGTATTGTCGTCTCCCTCCCTGCCAGGCAGACTTTCGTGGACTTTGTCAAACTTTTGAGTGACGATGTGATACACCGTAAACGATTCGCATATCCAGGCAACAGTGTAGCTCTCATATCCTAGTTTGACGGCGCTTTCCGTGTTTTCGGCTAGTTTGGGGCCTTTTGCCTCGGTGTGTGCATCGTCGTCATTACCGACTCGCTGCCTCTTACATCTTTCCGCAAGTGTGGTAGCCATTATTGCCAGGTCACCAGGTGTACTTGGTGATGGTCGTTGACGGTATCTGTGAAGGGAAGATGAGGCGATGACCAGAGGTTTATATACCTGTAGGCACCTAGATATCTTGGTAGGCCCAAGGGGTAAAGAGTTCTTTGTTACAAAATGACAGCCTATCAATGCTCACCAGACACGATCTTTGTTCAGCCACATCTACGATATGCGCCAAAAGCACCTCTCGTATCGACGTAGGAATCCGCTTTATTCCCTTAGTTCATCATGGGACGCTTTGTCTGGAACGGCCGTGAAACCCCAGACCAAATTTGGGTAACGGAGCAAATTTTTCGCATCCATTGCGATGACTAGCTTCATAATGATTTGATGCTGGCTTCTGTCTCTTTCATGATGTGTCTTTAATGCGGAGACATTTCAAGACAAACTTTGTCTACACAACGGCATCCTACCCACAAACCGACAGACAAACGCCGGGTGTGTAATTCAAGTCTTCATATCATCACCAGATGACCGAACAACGCGGCCGCATACCATACCACACATCCAGTTCGAATCAAATAGAGTCAACAACCCATGAGATTGTCAAATGCTTCACGCTAAACAATCTGGTGGACGTTCTCGCTCTCCGTCTACAACGCCAGGTAGTCGCTGAGTTGTTGGACGGCCAACCTCCCTAGCAGTGAGATGCTATCTACTTCAGATGTCGGAATGTTTTCACACCTCTCAGGCACCAACAAAGACGATATCGTTTGCGTACTGTGCTGCATGCCCGTTGTAGCGCTCTTGTGCAATTTCCTTGTCCTTTTCATCGGGATTTCGGTCTGTCAGCTCAAAGAGCACCAGACATTTTAGTTCCAGGTGCTATGACAAGCAGAGTGGCCAGAATTTCCGAGTCATCTGCATTATACTTTGAATTTTTATGCGTGCGCCATAGTAGAGCTATGTACCTTGGGGTTGCTTGATGCTTCCAAGCTGTATGATCAATAATATATTGACGCCCGACCATATAACTCGCAACACAAACTGGCACCACAACTTATTTTGGATCGGTCAATGCCAAATGTTTGTAATCTACCTCTCTACCACTATACTACCTTAGTAGTAATCCATCAGGTACCTGGTGATTTACTAAGTGATAGAACGTGGAGTTGGTCTTGAGGTAGTGCTCCATTAGGTACACTGTCAGCGATTCCCATTTAGCCACACGAAAATTCACCACCAGGCCTTGTGCCGAAAAGTCTGCACACGGTGTGCTAGGAGTCACCAAAAGTTGCAGTATCTACTATCGCTGTTTTCTTCTCTTATCACTGCTATTGCTACTTGCTGCTACTCTACAGTATTTCAGGTAGATGCGCTCTAAATTGGTGATATAGGGTAATACTGTACTGAATAGCGAAGTTGGCCCCCCTGCCCTTTTTTTTTTTTTTCTTGGTCGCGATCGCAGACTTTTGGCCGATAGCCGGTCCAGGTATTAGTAGTAAGTACTAACTGTTTCTAGCTTTAGTGCTCACTGCCAAGGTTCGGTACCTTGCCTTAGTGGACGGCACCGTGACTTAGTAAGCACCTACTCAGTACTAGCCTACAGTACGTACCTAGGTAGTAGCACGTACCTGCACCTTAGATGGGTTTCCGACCTAGACCAAAGTTGGGTTTAACTGGATCCATCGCAGACTTGGTGCTGAACCCGGTGCTGAACCCATTCACTGGCGCCGCTCGCAGGTGTTGAACGCTGGAACCAACAGCCAACACGCACAGCACCAAAAACACTGAAAAAAAAACACTGAAAAAAAAAAAAAAAACCTGAAAAAAAAAAAAAAAAAAAACTGAAAAAAAAGAAAAAAAAAAAAAAAGACCAAAACATGATTCCTAAACTCCGACGCTGCCCAACATCTCGCTGCCAAAAAAATCCCGGCCAAGCGCATCATCTTGGTTAGAGTTCCACAAATCGTCGGCCGGCTGATAACCTGCGCATCTTTCTCCCTCCAATGCAAACAAACCGAGGCCGCAGAAATGGCGCTTCTACTCACCCAAGAGTCCCAGCTCGAATCCCGATGCCAATCCCACGCCGCTGCGGTAAGATGCATTTGTAGATTATAAACTCTTCAGGCATGCGTTATGACAAGTGTATGATGCTGCTAAGATTTAGTCTACGAAAAGGCTACTACTTTTTACTACACAAACAGACATGGAATGATGGGAGAGATGGAAACGAAACGAACATAACAGATATAGAAACAAGATGGACATGGTAGATATAGAAACAAAATGAACATGACAGATGTAGAAACAAAATGAACAAATGCCAATCTACTGCATAAATGGTTCAACCTGCTCCAGACACCAATCATACCAAATCTTTCCCATGCCAGTTCCTCCCTCCTTTGTGCTTCGCGATCCCCTCTCGATATCGTCTCGAATATTGGCAAATCTCCCCCAGGGTATCGCTGTTGCGGAAACACGGTTAGCTCACAGCTGTGAAAAAAATTCGATTCCGCTGATGCTCACCATAACTTCCCGACTTCTCCGCAGTTACTTCTGGAGAGAGCCCGCAGAAGAGCTCAGAGTATGCCCCGTTGATGGGCGGGAACAAGATGATTTTCCTATTCATCTTTTGAAGTAGTCCTTCCCCGTGATACCTCTGGAGGTCGGACTGCAGGTTTCCTGGATTAACGGACTGTCAAGCGTCAGTACGCATATCTAAACCACGCAAACGCAAACCCATTCCTTCACCTCGACCTACCAAGCTGATGATCCCTTTATCCTTGTATCGCCTTGCATATTCTGCTCCCTGGTAGTATACCCCAGCCTTGCTCACAGAGTACTTGTAATAAGTGCTCTCGTCCTTCTTCGTATACCCCAAGTTCTCAGGATCAAACCCCCCCTTAGGTGATCCCATCTCCGAGTACAGAGAGCTCACCCAAACAACTCTCACCGTGTTAGGCGAACTCGTGGGATAACTCGACGCAGTCTTCGCCAGCAACGGCGTCAAGAGCTCCGTAAACAGCAAATGACCAAGATTGTTCACCCCAAGCTGGAGCTCATACCCTTGCTTCGTCTTCGACCCTTGCGGCGGATGCATCACGCCCGCATTGTTGAACAGCACATCGAGCTTGGACTCCCTCGCGACAAACTCCTTGGCCGACTTTGCGACGGCTTCCAGGTCGGACAGGTCGAGAGCGAGGAACTCGAGGCGGCCGGTGGAAGAGGGGAAAGCGGCGCGCATGGCTTGGATGGCCTCGGTGGCTTTGGCTTGGCTGCGGGCAGCTACATAGACCGTTGCGCTTTTGGAGTAGAGGATCTTCGCGAGCTCTTTGCCGACGCCGGTGTTGGAGCCGGTGACGATGTAGACCTGCACTACGCATTAGCAATTGTGTAGATGGAGAGAATCATCTCGTACCTTGCCAGAGAGATCACCGAGATTGTGCTCTGTAAAGGCCGGTTTCGGTGGCCACATTTGCGTTATGACGCCCATAATTTCGGCTGTTGTTTTGCCTGAACGAGGTGGAGGTGGATGTTGGTGGTGGAAAGGAGTGATTCGCAAGGTGATTTTCAGCTCGCCATATCCCTATATATACGCCAAGCCCTCCCTTTTCAATCCCAAGATTATTTATCCACCACTGCAAATGGAGTTCGGGATGCTGCTCGACTTCTTTCTCCGTGCTCCTCTCTAGCGATTCAGCCTCCCGGTGGAGCGCTAGCAACGGCATTCGGAATCGTCTCGACACGCCATGGCCGTATTTTCTTGGCCGCCAACACCAACAGATGGGCTGGTTGGTTGTTTTGGATGGGCTGCGAGTCCAATTGTAGAATAAATGGCTGACGCCACTACGGGATTGTGGCGGCCGCTTGTGCGCTAAGGAGCGGCCGCTCTTTTGTAAGCATGTTTCATTTCGCCCCTTATCATGGCTTTCCGATGAGGTTTCTCTTTTTCTAGATTGTATGTGTGTATGCAGGGTCTGGACAAAACATTTTACCTCGGAACAACACCTCAAAAATTCATCCACCTTTCTGCCGCAGGCGTTGGGACTTTTCCTCGTTGGCGTTGTATATGCTGACCCCGTTTGGATGGACTGTCGCCCGTTGCCTATATGAGTGTTTTTCTGGCCTCGCTTGCTTCTTCATTGCCAGTTCGACGTGGGTATCTTTGCCTGGCGCCTGGCACTATCGGTTATAAGTGACTGAGGAGTTGGCGTCTGGAGCTGTTGTATCTCGGCCATGTTGGCCACCAGGATGTGCGTTGTACTGTCATCTGCCACTGCTGCGTATATGCCCACAGGTGCTGCGTCCTTTGGCTCGAGGATATAGTCAATGCCCAGCGTGGCCTTGTGGTTTACTCGCACTTGGTAGTGTCCTCTACCACCCTTACCGCGCGCTGGGCGACAACCACAGGCGCAGGTATATCCAGGAGCGGGATGCAAATCTTATGCCCTATTCTTCGTGTTATTGTGTGCTGGATATAATACGCGGGATGGGAGTCTTATCGTCCACTGTGCTTGGGACTGGCAGCACAAGCGTTTCATCACGAGTGTCATGGGAATAATAGGCAGCAGGGTTCATTTTAATCTACTATGTAGTTCGGCAGTGTTCATCACGGTAGCCCGCTAGACGATGCCGTGCGTCAATTCTAGCTGGTCTGTAGGCCTTGGGCGGTGTCGTTGCTACAGGATGCCGATGAACTGCGTATTGCATGTCCTCGTGTTTGCTGGGTTTTTGGGTGGCTGGTTTGGGGGGTGTAGGGCTGAGGGTAGGGTGTACATAGTATATGATGAGGGGATTCCGAGGTGGGGTTGGTGGGTCGATGGGCGGTCAGGCCTGGGGTTGACAAGAAGGAGCCCTGCGCGCGGCCCGTCTAGTATGCGGCAAGGGCCGGTTGTTGTGGAAGCTGTCCCGGGCCGTAACTTGCTCCTTGACGGGTAACTGCCTGCCGTAGTTGCGGAGAGATGTGTCACGGCGTCGTCATCCACCGCTTGTGTCGCTTGTGTGATGGCCTCCTTGTCTGCAAGTGGAGTCGGATCGGCGATGGTGGCTTCCTTGTCTTGTCGGCAAGTGGAGTCAGATCGGCGGTGGTATCCGAGCTGGAGACGGCTGCGGCTTCTCGATTCTTGTCTCCGGGTAGTGGGAGGCGGTCTGAGATATCCGTGACCGCCGTTGCGGCTCTTGTTCGACAGCAGAGGAATGAGTTGACCGCTGCTCAGCACGCGTGTATATTTGTATTCCCTTATACCTGTCTCCTGTCACGTGAGGTAGGCTGCGTGCGCGTGGAGTCACGTGATCGCAAATAAGTGGGTCCTCTCCTCCTCCTACTACTTATACTCGACCTTCCGACTCCTAAACTTGGATTCTTTCAATCCTCCACAACAAGATAGCAACAATGTCTGCATCTTGGGCAATTGTCGGGGCCGACGGAGAGGTCGGAGTAAGTGTTGCAAGTCACCTTTGGTCTTTCTTCGCATGCTAACAATCACATCATCGAAATAGCTCGAATATGTCAAACAACTGGTACGTTGCAGCCTCCTGCGTTGATCATCACCATCCTGCTCTCATGATACAAATGCTGACCCGTAATGCAGTCCCTTGATTCCAACAACGTCGTTATTGGCTTGATCCGAAGCCAGGAGACAGCCGGTCCGCTGCATGAGCTGGCCGCGCTGCGCAACAACATCCGTGTCATTGATATGGGTCCAATCACCCGTGAGAGTCTCAAAGAGACTGAGGAGCGCATTGGCATGATCACGGGAGCCAGACTGGACGTCCTGGTTTACGTTTCGTGCGCTAGCAAAGGCAACGATCCCAAGTTTCTGAGACCTCCTGACCAGTAAGTGTTTCGCTCCTCTGTCGCCGTTTGCTAAGCGTCGTAGAGACTGACTGCGCCCAAGCTCAGTAGAGGAGGAGGAGCCTTTTCAGCCAGAAATGAATGAAATGGTAAGCTATGCGGTAGAAAACGAAACCAACTAAGGGATACTGACCCTGTCAACAGTGGCGTGTGAATCTCGTCCAGGCCATGGATACGATCAATGCACTGCTTCCTTTAATCTCCAACGGCGAGCAAAGAAAGGTCATCTATGTTTCATCGGGAGTTGGAGATATCCCCGTGCATCGCGCCACCGAAACACCGGGTTTCTTTGTCTATTCCGTCAGCAAAGTATGCGCCCAACTGATCCTCAAGAAATATGTGGACGTTTTCTATGAAGATGAGATTTGTATTCTTGGCATTAGCCCTGGTTTTGTCGAAACGGATACTAGTGAGTGTTTACCATGGCTGGCCACCGAATGAATACGGCATACGCTGACAACGTTTCACAACATTAGCTCGATTCATAGCCACCTCGCCTGAGGCCTTCCAGCGGATGCTCTCCGGGTTCCAGGAAATGGACCCAAGAGTCCAGGGCATGATCTCACTCGAAGAGTCTGTCACGGCGCAGTTGGCTGTCATTGAGGAGCTTGATGATGACCTTACCGGCGAATTTGTCTCGTATCGAGGCAACGAGGAAGACTGGGTTTAGATGTTAGCGATTTTGCAGGATGGAAATGAATTGATAGGGGAACAGTGTTTGTAACTTCCTGGGTTTCAGCCAAAGGTGTTCTAGTTGCCAAATCTTTAGGGTAGCTGAACAGGTTGTCATCGCTAGGTGTTGACACTGGTTGCTTCTTTGGCCTTGTGTGCCGAGATGAAAATGAATTCGTAATTGACTACTTGATTTTTCATCATCAAATGCTGCTTTCCATCATTAAATGCTGCTTTCCATCATCAAATGCTGCTTTGCATTCTGTGTTGCCGGATTGATTTAACTGCACTCTACTGGTCGCCTCCTCAGTGGAAAACCCATCTCAACCACCCCCTGAAGGCGGAACAGCGCACCAAACACCAAAGCGGCTACAAATACAATGCCGTGAACGCGGAATATACCACTCTGATTCTTTTGCAGATTTGAATCAATCTTGTATTTGTATTAATCTATCCCAAAAATGTTCATCTGCGTTCTGCACCGAGCACCTACACCTCTCTCCCTGCACAACACCAAAAGCCCATCTGCCACTGCTCTCTGTCTACAATATCACGCACTGCGAGCCCAATATACTGCAAAACGGCCAAGATATTTCCCTGCAGTCATCTATACCTTAGTATCTCAGTCCCCCCCCTCCCATTTGCATTAGCACAAAGAATCACTTGCCAGTAATCTGTGGGTGAATACGCCCTCGTGAAAATCTGCTCACTTTCCCTTCAAGAGAGAACTTCTGACCGCTCCTGGCATTCAAAAACTTGCTCACTCGTTTCAGCAAGCGAAGAGCGAGCGAATGAGCGTGCGAGCAATAAGAATACGGGCAAGTGGCTGCACGGACAGATGGGCCGACCCTCCCTAATTCACTTATGGATGACGCGTTCGCGTGATTTCAAGGCGTTCTTTCCAAGAATTCGGGTCTCTAGCAAGCGAAGAGGACGCGTGGCCACTTTCTCTCCCTCCTACGGGTATATTTACCCCTTCTCCCCCCCTCTCGAATCTTTCTCTTCTCTTCTTCTTTTCTCTTCAAGCACTTGGTCCGCAACGAGGTTGGTGGACTACTAGAGGACACAACCTCGTTGCGGCCAAGGCGGCGGCTGTAAGATCTTTTCTCTCCTTGGCTTTCTTTGTGATTGTGCAAACGTTTAGCTAACATCTATCCTAGAGATTCCCCCAAGCGGGGGAATCGGTAACTTTGGGAAGACCATCCGACGGGAGAATCGGTAACTTTAGGAAGACCATCCGACTTTTCGGAGACATCTGTCTATTGAGGCCTCATACTCTCACGTTGAGAGTTCATCTCCCCGCTTTCTTTCTGCAGTAAGTCATCTTCCTTCTATCCAGTTGAGATGCCTGTGTTGGTCTGATGTCTGATTGGTTATTTGAAACAGCGACCACTCTCGAAAATCACGCACATGCACGCTCATTCATATCAAAGCTTGCCAAGCCGGGGGTGTGCCAGCTTCTCAGCACACAAATACAAACACACACAAATACAAACACACGCATACAAACACAAACACACGCACGCACACACACACAGTCTTCCACACATGGTGCCCTTCAGATGGCAGATGAGCGGTCGCTCGCACCGGGACCATAGGAGAGGAATGGGGTTGGATTCTTTGGTCGATGATTTATTCTACGAGGCCTCATTCATTTTTTTTCTGTTCTTGTTGTCTTTCAGGTGGTGTACATTTTTTGGGCGGGGGGTCGGTGATTTATTCTACGAGGCCTCATTTGATCAACTCCTTGTCTTGTGTTTTCGGCGGTGGACTGCTAGTTCGATTAAGGTGGTACAGAGGGTGTCTGGTAGTTGGCGACGAATGAAGTTGTGCAATCGATATTTATTTCCTCCCACTTTGTCTTTCCACAGTAGATCCAAATATTGGCACTCGTCAAGTACATGTAGCAAAGAAGGTTCACACGGAGCGATAAGTTGGCCAGTAGTTGTTGTGGCGGTTGAGTAGTTGCCAATTTTGTTCCGAGTTGCTAACAGAAGCCATCTGGAGACGCCTGTTCCAGTTCTCTGTTCCAACGAAAAGAAAACCACGCTGGTCGTCTGCTAGCTAGCAGCCATAATTTCGTAGTCTCTGCTCCAAGTCTGCTGCTATTACCAATCGCTTGATAACTGATGCCAGTTTCTACTTTTTTCTCCCCCTTTGGAAACACAGCTCGGGGCTCTGCTACTTGGCAATATCGATTAATCGGCCGCGAGCGGTCGAGCTTCGCTTGCGATTCCTTACTCCTACTTTGAATCGGGGGTTAATGGGCAAGCAGGCAAGAACAGCGGCGTCGTATTGGATTGATAGAAGCTGTGGGGAAAGAGTAAGAAATACATTCGACCTTTTTGTTGGAACTGACCATGTCGCTAGTTGTTGCGTCTTTATCAAGCATGGGATGGGAAAGACGGCGCGTCGACGCGAGTATCTGGCCTTACCGCGAATCCCTCTCTCTCTGTTTCTTTTTCCTATTTGTTTCTAGTCCTTGTTTTTGTTTGTTTGCAATCTCTCATCATTGTTTTTCTTTTCTTTTTCCCTTCCCACGCACTTCTCTAGTGTCCTCTTGAATGCCAGCCACTACTGCGTTCTCTTGGTGACGTTGAGGTGGCAGTTTGAACAATCTCGGCGTCTTCTAACGGTTTGGCACTGCTCGCTGCAAGAGATTGGAGACTTTAGAGCTGTTGGCGCAGTTGTGGTGCCATATTGGTCCTCCTCCACCTTGTCCTATATTGTCCGACTCCCTCTCGACTGATTTCTTCCTACTACCCTACTTGGGCTGCTACCATGCCCTCCCCCCACCTTGGCTTTCTAGGTGAGTATGCCCTGCTGAATCGACTTGTTGTATTGGGACTAACTTTTCCTTTTTCCAGGCATCGCGGTTATTCGAGGCGACGAACCGGTCGATAGCATTTTCCGAAAGAGTTTGTTCTCCAGATTCTCGATACTTGACCACGCCTGCAATGTCCGTTTCCACTCAACAAGCTCTTGGGGGTGAATCTTTCCACGATTTGTATCTGCTGAGGATGCAATTCTCTTTTCCTCACGGCATTCCAATCTTCAGCCTCTCCCCCTTGAACATGGCTTGTTCTGTGGACGGAAAGGTGGCAGTTCGGGAGATAGCAGAGGTGGAAGCAGAAGCAGAAGCAGAAGCAGAAGCTCGTATGTTGATGCCTACAACCAGCTCTTCTGGTTTCTCGATTCTCATCCATGCTATAGACGATGCTCGCCCACCTACTCTCTCGAAGTTTAGCCATCGTCTCTTGCATAGCGGCCACGCTTCCGACCAGCATACTGGTGGGCGCAATGTGCGTTCAAATATTCGACGATATACTGCATTTTACAATTCACATTCCTTATCGCATTTCGCTATGCTCCTGACAGGGCCAACCCTTATCCCGAAGTTACGGATCTATTTTGCCAACTCCCCTACCAAAATTTTCATATACACTTTTTTCTTAATTCGCATCATTACCTCTCTGATTCTTTGAGCTCACCATGGAGGCCTGCTGCGGTTATGAGTACGGCCTGGTGTGGGAATTCATCTTTCCCTCGGATTTTCAAGGGACGTCGAGGTCGCACCAGACCCAGTAGAGATGGTACTGGGCTCTTCCAGCCATTAAACTCCAACTACAGCAGGACGATTGACCGTTAAAAGAGAAAATTTCCCCTGGGGCCCCCGCCGTCGTCTCCGCGCTCAGCTGCGTTGCCGCCCAAAACCCACATCCAGGCGCCGGAATATTGACTGGCTTCCCTTTCGCCACACGGCGCGAAGTGTGCCTTTGAAACGGAGCAATCGAAGTATTTTTTATTTACATTACTCTTACCATATGCCTTATTTATTCTTTGAGCTCGTTAATCTGCCGAAGTACAACTGCTTGTCTGCCACATGGACTGTCGCTCGGGAGGGAGGCCTCAGCGCGAGTTGTTTTGTCTTGCGCCGTTTCCACACCTGTTCTTTTTATTCCAGCATTTGACCATCTTTCGAGCTGTCTCGACATCTCCGAGACGTCTCTACCAGCTTTTTCGCTGCATCGGACTTGGTCTACGGGCTTATTGTAAGTCGACGGTTTGGCTTGATGTATCTGAGGTGCACTGATACTAACGGTTTGCTAGTAAGGATCTATTGAGGCCTCGAGTCGTTCTCCATTTTTCTTCTTTGAATCCCAGAGCCAACTGATGGCATTACCAAATGTTCAAGGATCTTGGAAGAAAACAAGGTACGATGGCAGCGTGATTCGAGCTTTGTGATCAGGGCTGATGTTAATTAATGCCAGTAGCAAGTTAACCGCTGGCAACACATTCAAGACATCAAAGTCGGCTCCGTCTTTGCCGAGCAGCACAAAGAGTTGAATTCAGAATGCAGACTTGATCCGCACTGGTTGTTCCTATTTATCCAATGTTTCATTATCGACCTTTTTTTTTGTGTGTGTGTGTGTGTGTGTGCAAGTCAACAGAAGGAACTTGAACACTTACCAGAAAGGTTGGAGGGAGAAGAGTTAGACATGTTGAATCGCACACTTTGCAATTCTCTCCCCTGATTACGACACATTCACATCAGAAGCATTCAATCCTATCCTCGGTACAAGTGCTCTTATGGTGGGAGAAGGGGGGGTTGCTTTACGTCCTCAGTACAGTTAGTGCGCTCCTTTACGAATTGATTTGTATTTTGATGCTGCAGAATGGGAAACTCGTGGAGCATTTGCCTTGCCTTTAGAATGTCACCGTCAGTTGCTTCTTGATCTAAGTGCAAATGAACAACCGGTCAGTGATGTTACACGGCACACTCAGTTTGGGTTGGTACAGGTTGGTGCATTGAACGCCATGTGAGGCACAAGACACTTGGAGACACATTGCTCTGGTCCATTCCATCCATGGTTGGAGGGGATCAGCTATATTAAGGTTGTATCAGGCATCTGTAACTATTGAGTACCAAATAGAAGACTCAGTCTGGCAATACAACGTAAACTCGCCTCATTGCATTCTAGCTACCGCAGGGAAACAGTGTAGGTAATATCAGTCAAGGTTAGGTGTGTCCTTGTGCCTCGCCGCAGTCCAGCCGGTCATTATGCCTCATCCCTTCATCCGGAGTTCCCTTGCTTCGTCCTAGAGGCTCGGCCTGGCTGAAGACTCTGGTAGCCTCTCGACCAGCCGGCTTGTGATGTGGTATCGGTTGTGAGAATGGCTCTGTTGCGATAATCGCTTTGCTGTGATGCGTGGCTCTGCTCTGATGCGGATCAGAGGCTTCTTGAGGCGGGTAGTCTTCTTGTAGATGCCGTAGTACATTGAAGAGGTACTCAGCTTCGTCTCGATAGCTGGAATCTCCATTTTGTCGTTCGTTTTGAAGACGAGAGTATCTCGTTAAACACCAGGTCGGCCGCTGTTGAGACGTTAGCAGAAATACTCGCCTAGATTTCGCGCCCAACTTACGCGGTGCCAACCCTCCCATGAGCTTGTAGCTAGCCGACTTGGTCCTCTAGCAGAACCCAAGCCAGCCAGCTACAGGCGTGCTCGTAGTTTCAGGGCATTGCGGCCCGTCTCAAGATATCATTGCCTATTGTCGTCTGGTGGAGGAGGTTGTTCAAAAAGAAAGAAAGAAAGAAAAAAGGGGAGCGGGGGTTAGTAGCCAAAGTGCAAAATCTTAAAGCCGGATCAGAGCTCAATTCAAATGGAGGGATGAAATCTTCTATTGGAACTTGTGAAAACGCCATACGCTCACATTAAGGCAAGGCAGTTCGTCCACACATTCAACAGGAAGTATAACCTCAGATTGGCCAGCATGGTCTTATCATTTGTTTGTCCCGCCTAAAAGTGAGTGAGCATGACTAGACTTGTTCGTGAAACCAGCCATGGACTTACCACCTCTGAGTCTTTCAAACGCCTTCCATCCCTCAAGTGTCGCCTCCCAGAAGCACCCTGCCTTCCAACCACTCCCGCACCCAAGAAGCATGTTCAAAGCAAAGGAACGTTCTTCTCCACCTAATAAGATGTGAGCATGATGACTTCTGGTATCTTGAATCGCTGCCCGAACTTACTTGTCATTCTAGAAGATATCTTCCAAATTTCCCTTTCTGCTGCTATACAGGAGTCTTCCATGATTGGTACTCACCGCAAAGATGAGTTTTTGAGCATCTTGCGTTGTTGGAAACGTCCGGATGAGGAAACCTGGACTTTGATATCTACTATGTAGATTTTCGTCAAGATACCTCCAGTCTGTCAGCTGAGGCCTCAATAGACCTAAGACAGTGTGAGTTAGAAATGATCAGACATGCTTCAGTAGACAAAACATACCGTTGAGAGCCCGATTGTAACTGAAGCATTATGCTTTTGGTGTTCCCAGTCCTGGACCTTCTTGCTTCAAGGGTAATAGTCAATCCTTCTAGCTGGTTAGCATCATGAGCACATTTTAGAACGAAGATATAGGCTCTTGCAAGAGGAAGATTGGTAGGGCGAACGACGGTGGCCGGAGGAAAATAGCTGTCATCTCAACAGCACCCATGGTGTCTGATGAGATCTGGCTTTGGCTGCGCATGAATGGATGTGAACGGAGCTGTGCGAGGATGGGAAAGGGGAATTGCAAAAAAAAAAAAAAAGGCGGACTGTGTTGTGTTGGCCTTTACTCAATGAACGTACCTTGACCAGCTATATTCCCCACCATTCCACCCTTATGGCAGATGCAGAAGATGTCGGTTAATTGCCTTGGCAGTGGTGAGGAGATATAAAATAGGAAAGCCTTGTTAGTCGGTAATGTTGGTAGTCGGTAATGTTGGTAGTCGGTAACGTTAGTAGTCTGTAATGTAGCAAAACAAGACAACATGGGCCTGAATGCGTTACTGGGGGGATGATTTGGAGTCTGACAGCCTATGGGGAAGAACGCCAGACTCGGAGACTTTGAGAGTGGGAGCAGAAACGAGTGGAAGGCGCTAGCAATTTATAGAGAAAAAAAATAAAACGGCTAGGTGCTGCTCTGAAAAGTTGAGTCTTGTTTGCCTATGACTCGGAGAATTAGAGGGTCATCCATGAAACCAACCGAAGTAGTGCGTACGGTGTCGAGGAAGAGCACGTCCGCTTGGATCAATGAAGTCAGAAATCTCAACAGCATAGCGGGCCTCGGCGTCAAGACACCTCCTGCCACGCCAATGCTTCCTCAGCATATTGGCTGAATCACCCAAGCAGGTCAAAACTCAAGAAATCTCAACATCTAGCGGGCCTCGGCGTCAAGACACCTCCTACCACACTAGTGCGTCCTCGATATCCTGGCTTAATCACCTAAGTTAATCAGCAAACCTCAAGAAATCTCAACAGCATAGCTGGCCTCAGCGTCACGACACCTCCTGCCACACCAGTGCGTCCTCGATCTCTTGATTTTACCGGCATTGCCACTGGGTCTGCAGTAACCAACGATGGAACCAAAAACCCTAAGACGTACCTGTTAGCGATTTGTATGGACCAAAAATGATGATCGATACTGAGCCAATAGACGAGAGAGGTCACCACTTACCAGCCGTGAAGAAGCGGGCATCGTAAAGGTCTCGACAGTGAAGCGTGCCTCGACATCGATACGTCTCCTGCAACGCTCGGTGCGTCCTCAACCTCTAGCTTGCTAAGGAGATCTCGACAGCGGGGGCCTCGGCATCACAATACCTCCTGCCATACCGGTGCGTCCTCGATCTCCGTCTTGTTGTTTGGAGCGACCTCTAGCTTGCTAAATTGGGAGCGTTGCGTAGAGGAATCAATGGACAAGTTAGTTTGTGGGAGCGTTACGTAGAGGAAGGAATGGACATGTGAGTTTGTGGGAGCATCACTTACCTGAAGCCAATAGCCTGGTTTTTAGGAACGCCACCATCTGTCGAAATTTCGATGTGGCAAACAGATCTGTGAAGTAAGTCAGTGAATAAAATGACACAGAGATGATGGGCGCGATACAAGAGTAGAGGGCATTCTGTTCAGCCGGCTCAGGACCCAAACCAAAGAAATGGTTATAGAGATGGTGTGGAAACGCGTTGGAGAATCAACGACGCCATGGCTGTTTGACTAGCTCAAGTGAACGAGTTAGCTACTGTGTTAATACAGAGACACAGACATTCAAAGGGTCAAGGATATACTGTTCAAATAAGGCGTCTTTGTCAGAGAGCGGGGATACAAAAAGAAGAGTAAAGAAGTTAAGGAGGGTATTATATATGGAACTAGCTACGACCTCGCAGCTAGTACTATAATTAAGACTATATTTATCTCTGACCCTTTTAAATAAAGGGAGGGAAAGCAGTTTCTTTTATAGGTTTTCCTTCAGCTACTTTTATAATCTAAACTTAAATATTTTATTTTAGCTAGCTAGCTTTAAGGCCTTTAATAAAATACCCCTCTTTTAATAATACTAACCCTAGTGCTTTTTATAAGTATTTAGGACTATAATAATAAACTTATTAGTATTTATATTCTATTTTTAGCTTTATTTAATTTATACTATAGCTATTAATAAATAATAGTATCTTTTATAAGTATTTAAGACTTATAATAATAAATTTATTAGTACTTATACTTTATTATAGTTTTATTTAATTTATATAATAATTACTAAGTATTAATATTTTATTATAAATATAAATAACTATAATTTCTGCTACTTTAGTTTTTTCTTTTAGGGTATAATTTCTATAATATATTAGCAAATACCTAATTAATTACTTATTATTTTAAAATACTTTTTTATATTACTATAATTACTATAACTCCTTAATATTTTACATATATTTAAGCTAATTAAGGAAGCATTTAGTAAATTATTAGATTATTTATACTAGACTTACTACTAACTCTCTGCTAGCCCTTATTCTTATAAGAGGTATTTAAGTTATTTTAATAAATAAAAGGCTAAAGATATTCTAGTAAATTAATATTATAAGACTTAATATAGGTAAATCTTTTTTTTAATAGATAACTTCCTATTAATTTACTATTAGCTATAAGTAAGAAATATTATTATTATAAAAGTATAGGCAAAGCTTATATTTAAGTACCCCTAAAAGCTAGAGTAGATTATATAATTTTAGCTTAAGAATTCCTTAAAATTACCCCTAATATAATAGGGAACTTATTATTTTTTCTTTATATTACTATTACTAATAATTATCTAGGCTATTTTTAAAAAATTATAACCTATTTATTAAAAGTTATATTATTAAAAAAAAAAAAAGGTTATTATTATACTACTAGTTTAAAGCATAGATACTATTATAAAGGCATATATTATCTTTATAAAAAAATAATAGCTTTAAAAATATAGTTAAATATCTTAAATTCCTTTTATACTTTTTCTATAACTCTAGCTTTTATTACTTTTATAAGTTCCCTTTGCCTTTTATATTTTCTTATAACTAATATAAAAACTAGTTATAATTTACTTCTAAGGCTATTACTAGGGCTTGTTATAAGCTAACTCTTATAGCTGTAACCACGGGCTGCCCCAGGTGGGAGGCTATAGATAAATAACGGGCCGACTAATTAATAAAGAATAACTTAATAAAATTAATTATTAAGCGCATTAAGTATAACTTAATAAAATTAATTATTAAGTATATTAAGTATACCTAGCTAACTAAATATATAAACTTCTATTTTACTATATTTATTTAAAATAACTAAATAGCTAATTATAAATATAATATTTAAATTAAATTTACTAGATATTCTCTATTAATTATATAATTATTTATATTTGCCTAAATATTTAGCCTAACTTATTTACTAATATAAACTTAATATAAGGTTTATCTTTTAGGAATCCCTCTTATATTAATTATAAAAGCTTAGCTTATTATATATTTATAACTCTTATTTAAATAATTACCTTAGACTATAGGTAATAAATTATAAGGATAATTAAATAATTAATTATTAAATTCTAGATATTAAAATAAATTAAAAAAGTAAAGTTTAAAATAAATATTATAATAGTAATATTAAAATTATAAACTTATTTAAAAATACTATAATTATAATTATTTTTTAATAAAAATTATTAACTAGTATAGCTAAAAAGATTTAATACCTAATAAATCTTAAAAGCTTAACTTATTAAATAAAATAAATTATTTAGGAATAATAAGTTATTATTACTAGATTTATTAAATAACTTAATACTTAAGGATAATAAAGTTAATTACCTATAGCCTAAGGCTAATAGTAAGAATTATATAAAAAAAAACCTAAAAAAATTATTAAATTACTTTTACTTATATTATTTAATAAAAATCTAAGAAAAATTAAAAAATTTTTTATAAATATAAAAGCTTATTTTAGGTATTTTTTAATAATTATAGTCCTATAAAAATAATAAATTAGTATTATAGGAAGTAAATTTATTAAAAGATTAAAAAATTAATTTAAATTATATTTTTAAAATTTTAAATATTATAAATAAGCTAAAAAAAAAAAAACTACTAATATATTTTTTAATAATTACTAAAAGTTTAAAAATTAATTTAAGAACTTATTTAAATAAATTAATAAAAAAAGGAAGTTAAAAATTTTTTAATTAAATTTTAATAATAAGGTATATATATTAAATATATTATAGAATTTATTTAAATTAGTATTAAAATAAATATTAATAATATTTTTAAAAAATATTATATTACTATAGATTAAAGTTAGAAGTTAAAAATAAGCTAATATAAGATAATTTTTTTATTATATTTAAAAAACTATTTAAAAAAACTAATTATATTAATAATTAATAATTTAAGTAATAAAAAAATAATAAGTAAAGAAAAAAAAATAATAAATTTTACTAATATTTTTAATATAATATTAACTAAAGTAAAAAATATAATATAATATCCTTTAATAATAAAAAGCCAGGATTTATAAATATTAATATTATTAATATTTATAAATTTATAGGAAAATATAATTACTATAGTAAAATAGGCTATAAGAAAAAAAACTATTAGGGAAAATATAAAAAACCTAATATTTTAAAGAAATTAGTAATAAATATAAAAAAACTAAGTAAATCTAGATTAATATTATTAATACTATATCTTATAACTTACTTAACTAGATTACTTATTATAATAATAAATATTTTATATATAAAAATAAGAAAAAAAAATTAAAATAATTCCCGAAAATACCTAAGAAAAAATAGCTAAAATAAATCTTAATTAATACTATAATTTCTAAAAAAGTTAAATAATTTACAGACTTTAATATAAAGAAGTATATAATATTATAATATAGGAATAATATAAAAAAAAAAATATAAGCTTATTATCTAATAAATATTTTTAGGAGACTTATTTTATATATAATATATTTTTACTATAGCCAGGGAATATTAGGCCTAGGAATACCTAATATTTAGAAAATATAAGTTATATTTACCCTAGATATTATAATATTACCCTCCAGGTTTTTTAAAACTAGATGAAATATATTATCCCTTATCTTTAGTAAATTTTTTTTAAGTATATATTTTAATTTTAATAATAATACTCTTAAAAAAATTACTATTATACTATAATTAATATAAGAGATTCTGTGCCTTAAATAATAATCCCTTATTTTCGGGAATAAAATATAATAAAGTAATTTAATTTAATCTTTTTAATTATTATAATCCTTTACTAAGGCAAGTTTTTTTTTAAAATATATAAAAAAATTATAAAAAACTTATTCTACTATTATATTAAATATTAAGTTTTATTAAGTAATCTTCTAGTAATATAAATTAGTAAATACTATATAAATATTCTAGGAAATTTTATATAAAAAACCTAACTTTAAGATAGACTATAAAAAAACTAAAATATAAAATATATTTTTATATTTAAATTCTACTAAATAAAATAAACTATCTTTATTAAAGCTAATAAATTCCTTATTATAACTAATTTATAAATTAATATATTCAGGTATTAATATTTATTAGTTTTATTATATAAATCTTCTATTAAAAATAATTTTATTTATTTATATTACTAGGGTATTCTATTATAGCCTAATTATAAGCAAGTTATTTTATATTACCTAAAAATATAACCCCTATTATTAATATATTATAATATTTATTATAATTATTTAATATATTTACTAAAGTAATAATTACTAACGCAGTAAATTAAGTATATTTATAATTTAATATATTTTTATAAAAGCTATAGCTCTATTTACTAGATTTATAATATTTTTATAATTTATATAAAATAATTATTATAATAGACTAGCCTATTAATAACTATAATAAATATTTAATATATAAATTATTCTTAGGGAAATAAAAAGGAAGTTCCTAGGTAATTATATATTATAAAAACCTTCGCGGGGAAACTAAAAGATTATTCAGGTTTATCGAGCTGGTCAGGCCCGCGATAATAATAACCCGGGCGTAGCCCGAGTCCGTAACAATTAAGCAGTTAGATTATAGCTACCTAGTAGCTAGAAAATAACTTATAGTATGGTTTTATCTGCCTTAAAGAGGTGGGCTAACTCTTAGGTAGCTTTTAATTATAGTATTATTTCTAATATACTATTATATCTGCTTTAGCACTATATAGCAGTAATATTACATTTTTAAGCTAATGCTATAATTAAAACTTACTTTTAGAAATAAAAAGTATAAAAAAGGAAAAAAATAAAATAAGAAAAGAGAAATTAAAATTCCTTTTATAATTAAATATTTACTGCTTTTATAGCTACTAGAAAATAAAAATAAAATAAATTTATTATATGCCAGTTACTTAAAAAATTAAATTAAAATTTACTTTTATTTTACTTTATTAACTATTAAAAAAAATACTAAATTAATATAATAAATATTAAAACTAAGCCTTAAATATACTAAAATATTATAAAAGAAAGGAAGTTATAAAAAAAAGCAGTAACTTAAAAGCCTAAAAACTTTTCTAAGATTATTTATTTTATTTTCCTTTTCCTCGGGTTTAGTAAATATAGTAATTTCCTTAAGTACTTTCTCCTAAGTTATAGGATATTTTATATTACAGGAGCTATAGCAGCCCTGTAATAAGCTGAGCTCCTATGATTAGTATAAGAGGGATTCCTAAGGGATAACCTTTACTAGTGTTATATTAGCAGATAAGTAGGCTAGATATTTAAGCAAATATAAATAATATATAACTAAGAAAATATCTAATAAATTTAATCTAAATATTATATTTATAACTAGTTATTTAGCTATTTTAAATAAGATAGTAAAATAAAAGTTTATATATTTAATTAGCTAAGTATATTAATTATACTTAAAATAATTAATTCTTAAATTATACTAATAACTTAAATTAATTTTATTAAATTATTTTTTATTAGTTAGTTAGTATATTATTTATTTATATCTCTTACCTAAGGTAGCCTATAATTATAGTTATAAAAGTTAGCTTATAAATAAACCCCCTCCTATTAATTTTATTTTTAAGATCTATTATAAATTATACCAGGGATTCTATATATATTTTAGTAAATATTATTCCTTATTTTTTTATATTTATATAATTATAACTGTAAAAATATATTTTTAAGTTTTCTTAGATTTTATAATATAAGGCTCTTAAATATTTTATTTTACTTAATCATTAATAAAAATTACTTTTATTATAAAAAATAAAATTATTAATATTTTTTTTTAAAAATAATTTTTTTTATTATTTTTAATATTTTATTATTAATAATCTAATTATAGGTTTAGCTTATTATATCTTAGCTTTATTAAATAATTACCTGGGGTATTAAATTTAATTTTAATTTAAAAAAAACTAAAAAATAATTTAAGGCTAGATATAATTAAATATTTTTATTTTAAAAAGAAATAATTTAAAAAAATATATAAGTTATTTATAATATTAAAAATCTAAAAGAGCTAGAGTAAGTTAAAAAAATAAAATATAAAAAATAAAGTAAAAATAAAAGCCTTTTATTAAGCTATATATTATTAATTATTAAATAATCCTATAATCTTAAATTATAGCTATTATTATTATTGTGTTTTCTTTTATTAATATTTAGGATCCTTAAATCTAGATCTTTTTACCTTATTAAAAAATATTCCCTTATTATTATCCTAGTAATTTTAGTATAATTTTTTTTATTATAGGTTTTTATTATATTTATAATTATTTATAAAGCTTATTTTAAAATTTTTAAAATAGTATTAGTATATTTAAAATTTTCTTTTAGTTTTTAATTATTTATACTTTTATAATTTTTTTTATTTTACTAAATATTAGAGTTACTAATTTATTATTTATTTTAGTAATATTATTTATTAATTATATTTAATTTTTTTATTTTAAATAATATTTTATTTTTAATAAATCTTTTATATTTTTATTTATTAAAGCTTTTTTTAATAATAAAATATAAAAATTAATATATTAGTTTTTATACTTTATTTTTTATTTTAGGAGATCTAGTTTAATTAACTTTACTTTTTTTTAAAATTTTATAAGACCTAATTTTCTTAAATTAGTTATTACTTAAGCTATTTATTTTAATATAACTTATTGTTTTCCTTAAATATATAAAGTAAATAAATTATATTTTTTTCTTAAAAATAGTCCCTTAAGTTTTTTTATATTTTATATATTTTTTATATATTTTATATAAGTTTAAGTTATATATATAATTTTAATATAATTCCATAATTTATTTACTTTAAGTATAATTTTTTATATATTTTTTTTTTTTTATAATATTTATTACTTATAATAATATTTTTTATTATGTAAATAGTAAGTTTTATTAATTCTAATATTAATATTAAAAAAATTCGGTATTTAATAAGTATTTAACCTAGTTATTTTAGTTAAAGTTAATATAGTTTTATAAATATACTTTAATAATCTAGTTTATTTTTTTTATTTATTTATCTAAGAGTAGTAGTAATATTAGTTTTATTAATTATTTTATTTTTACTATATTAATTTTATTAATATTTAATATAAATATATCTTTTATTAAAAATAATTTTTATAGGTATTTATATTTTAAAGTTATATATTTTTATATATATAGCCTAGTTCTTTTATTATATTCTTTCCTTATATAAATAAAAAATACTTAATTTTATATTATTAATTAATAATAATAAAAATATATATATATTAATTTATATTATTATTTTTTTAATATAAGAAGTTTAATAATAAATTATAATATAACTTTAAGAATACTCTAGTACTAGTAATAATTATTTTACTATAAGGTTTTTATTAACTTAATTTTATTTTATTATAAAATATAATATTAAATAATTTTTTTAATATTTTTTTTATTTTTTTAAAAGTATAGAATTATTTTACTATTATAATATTTTTAAACTCCCTTGTATTATATAATAGTATTTGTGGATTATTTAATATACTTTTTTCTATAATTTATTTAATACCTAGATTTTATTTCTTTTATATAAGTATTTTTTATTATAGTTATTATTTTCAGGAATTATTCTAGTATTTATTTTTTTTTTTATTATATTTTTAATTTTATTAAATAGGATTTCTATTTTTATTATAAATAAAAAAAATATTAATATATTAACTTATAATATCTTTTTTTATTTTTTAATATAAGTAAAATAAGTTTTAGTATTAGTTTAAAATAATTTTCTTTTTAACTAAAAGTATTTATTTTTTTTTTTTTTTTTATGGTTCTTTTTTTTTTTGTTTTTTTTTTTTTTTTTTTTTTATTTTTTTTTATGTAAGGCTATAGTTTTTATAGTTTAAATATTATAATTTATATTTATTCCTAGTATATAACCTTTATTTTTTTCTTTTTTTTTTTTTTTTTACTATTATTTTATTTGTTTATTTTTTTAAAAAAAAGTTTTAAATTAATTTTTTTTTTTTTTTTTAGCTGACTCCTTTTTTATTATTTTCTTTTTTCTAATTCAGTCTTTGGTTAATATTTTAATACTAGTACTATAGTAATAGTTTTTTTAAGGGCTTAAATATTAGGGCTTTTTTATATATTTATAGGCTAGTTTTTTTTTTTATTACCTATTTTTTTTTATAAAATCTATAAATATATTATAATTTTACTATAGTTTTTTATAACTATTAATAATAATTTTAAGCTAAGAAATTTTATATTCTTTTATTATTTTAGGGTTTTTATTTTTTAATAGCTTATATTTTAGCAGGGTTTATTTTAATTTATCCTAGTAAAATAATATATCCTAGGAAATTAATTTCCTGTATATAAAATTAATTTTCTCGGGTTTTACTAGTAGATTTATTTTATAATATTTTTAGGATTTTATATATATATTATTTATACTTTTCCGAGATATTAAAATAAATTAGTATATTATTAAGGTAAATAATAATAAAGTTATTAATATATTTTTTAAAGACTTTATTATTATTTTTTAAAATATAACTATTATATTAGTAATCTAAAATATAATTAAATATTTAAATAATTTATATTATATTATAAATACTATTTTTATTTATCTTTTTTCTTATTTAAATAAAATTATAGGCTTTTTTTAAGTTTAAAGCTATAAATTATTTTATAATAGCTAACCTATTTTTAATTTCTAAGATTAGTAATAATAGTATTTAATTTTTAATAGTAATTTTATTAATTATATAATTAATAACTAGTTTAATTTTTATTTTTTTTTAATTATAATATTATAGGGTATCCTGTTAATAAATTAGAAATTTAAATTATTCCTTTTTTAATTATTTATTTAACTATTTTTTTAAAATTTTAAGTTTTTTTTTTAAAAAATTATAAATTTTATATATTTTTAACTATTTTTTATTTATTAGCTTAATAAAATAGTCTTATTATAAGTATAATAGTAAACTAGTATTTAATATTATCTTATATAATTTCTTATATTTTCTATATTGTAAAGAATTTTAATAAAAATATTTTCTAATTCTTTTAATTTTTTTTTTCTTATTTTACTTAATATTTTATTAAGTACTACTAGCTTTTCTTAAAATTATATTATAATTCTATTAATAAGATATACTCTGCTTTCTTATATTATTATTTATTATAATAGTATTAGTAATTTTTTTTTTTTAAATTTAATTATTTTTTTATTAGTTTTATATAATTAGCATAAAAATTCTAGTTTTTCTAGTAGTAAGCTTTATTTTTTTATTTTTTCTAATAATATTAATACTAGATATATTTTTTATATTTTTAAATCTTATTATCTTTTTATTAATTATAAGGTTTATTATTAAGTAATTAAAAATACCTAAAAAATATTATTTTCTAATATATTTAAAATACTAAACTAAATTTATAAGTATTTCTATTATAGTTATAATATATTAGTTTTATATTAATAAGTCCTTTTTATATTTACTTTAATAATACTTATAACTTATAATAGCTATTTTTTTTATTATATAAATTTATAATTTCTAGATTAATTTAGTAAAATTAAATTATAGCTTATTTTATTATTAATATAAGCTATAATAGTATTATACTAAGTTATATTTTATTTTAAGTTTTTTTATTATAGCTTTATTATATAACTTATTTTTAAAGGTATTTTCTTAGAGTTTTTTCTTTTAATTATACTATACCTTAATTTTATAATATAGTAATAATATATTATTAATTTAATTATTCTTCTAGGTTATTTTTAAATATTTTTACATATATTTTCATATTAAACCTAAAAATACTAATTTTCTAGTTTAGTTTCCTAGTATTAAATATATATAATTTATTATATTATTTTATTACTAAAATTATAATTTTAATAAATAAGGTATTATATTTAATTATATTTTTTTTATTTAAGAAACTAATTTTAAGTTATAATAGTAATAAGAGTTTATATTAGTATAATTTACTAGTCTATTAACCTATAGCACTAGTTATTAAATAATTTTATATTATTTAAGCTATTACTAAAATTTACTTAGCAAGTATTCTATTTTTTTATATTATTATTAAAAAGTTTTATTTATAAAGGTAATATATCCCTGGGTTTTTATAATTTATATTATTTATATAAGTCTAAAATATCTAGGTTAATATATCTTTTCTTATTCTTAAATTTTTTTATATTTTATATAAGAATTTAATTTTATTTTTTTTTTTTTTTTTTTATATAAAGATATTATAAGCTTAGCTTATAT